>JASDQU010106304.1:189296-214998 GCA_032191745.1 Picea mariana
AATTGAGTTCTTAGATTCATCTTTCGATTGATGTTATTTCCTTCATATAGTTTGATTAGAGCATCAAACATCTCCTTCGAAGTTTTCTTGGACGATACATACGGGATCAGGTGGTCTTTGATTGAATCTGCAATGATTCTTTGAGCCCTGATTGAGTCCTTCTAATGCTTTGCTTTCTCTACAACATCTTCAGGTTCCTCCACTTCTTCTTTGATAAATTTTTCTAGGTCATTCTTTGCAAGGATCAAACCAATCCTATATTTCCAGGCACGGAAGTTGTCTATGCCTTCTAGTTTCTCAACAAGCTTGGTGCTTGCAAACATCTTGTACTTTGAGGCTACGAAAATGACCAAAAATTGAAAATGCTTAAAATCAAATTTTGACCTTACTAGGAGGTGCGCTTGGCTGAGGCAAGTAGCCTGGTACACTTGGATCTGAGAAAATCCAATTTTTATCCTGTCAAATCTGATCTGTGGATTTTTGGACTGGTGCTTCTGGTACTTCTAGTACTCTAGTACTTCTGGTACAGGTTTTCTGGTACTTCTCGTACTTTTGTGAAACTAGGGTTTCACTTTCCAGGAGATCCAGCCATTGAAAAGGTGCGCTCTAGGTGCCAAATTGATCCTGGGGGGAGGGCACAACTTTCTAGATGTTTAGGGAGATGAAAAGAGTTACTTTTGCAAAACTCTAATTTGCAGGTGCTGCAACAGTGACGTTTTTCCTCTTGCAAATTGTGCTTTCTTCAGGTTGGCTCTGATACCATGTTAATTTTTATGCCATTATTATAGTTCTTTGCATTTCAATAGATAAGAGCATCATAAGAACAAGATCACTAAGAAATACACATTCACAAGAGACACAACATTTATCCCGGGAAACCCTCTAGGGGAAGAAAACCCAGCAAAAACTTCCTTATCATAAATAGTTTATACAATGTTTAAGAGATAACTCAAACCAATACAGATAGTCCTCCCCAAGTGATGTGCCACTCTTCTTCTCCTCTCTCTAACTGGTAATTGCAGCTTGCCTCATAAGATAATGAGCAAGTGAGTTTTGTGTTAGAAGTGAGGCGCTAGCCTCCTATATATACAAGACTGGCATGTGTGAGGGGGCTTTACTGGCAGGGCCAACCTCTCACTTTGGGTGGGTAAACCCACCTTTAATTAATTCTAGGTCTTCAATAATAACTATTGGGGCCGAATTCTTATTCTGCCCTTTATAATTGTCCAATGACCAATCTGCAAAACGGGATTTCATCCTTATACAATTACCGACATGATTAATCCACAATGGGGATTAATCCTAGTAATAAAATAACAATAATAATAATAATGCTCTTCGCAGTTACATTATTTCAACATTGGCCTCTCCTCTTTGACTTGGAATGGTTGTTGGTGGTAGCTCGACCCCCTTTAGCAAACTTTAGGCCCTAGCTTGGCCCTTCTTGGTAATTGTATTAGTTGTTTCCTTAGTTGCTTCCTCATCTAGCACAATAAGACCTAACTTGGTCTCTATCACATCCCTTCTCGTCCTCTCCCTTTCTTGGGATGTCGTTGACCATACCTCAGTCTCCCTAGCTCTATGGAAGTGTTTATTCTCTCTTGGTCGTCTTCCTTCTCTTGTTAAGTTCAAGTGAGAATGAGGATTTATAGGTTACTTGTAACCCTATCCTTTTCCCTCATGTATTCCTGGCCCTAGGATCCTCTCATTAGGATCTTGATACAAGGGTGGGGATCTAATCAAGCATTGAGATACATCCAATGGATGTGATATAATCTTATCTTGATTTAGGTGGTCCCCACCATTATAATGGTGTCTAGTCATAAGTTGGGCTTATTTCTCATTACTAGACACCCCTAATGAGGAAGAATTACCTACCTGAGCTACACTCTAACACTCCCTCTTAGCGAGGGAGGTAAAGTCACTGGAGATTCCTCCTCCATGATCCACCTCACTATGTGTTTCTCTCTTTGTGTTTGAGAGACCCATCCTCTCAATGTTTGGATACTCTATTTTCTCTGCATGTATGTATCTGCTACACCCTACACTAGGATTAGCTAAGTATCCCCATTCATCCAATTGGCTCCATTCCCACCATGTGGGTCTACTGAGAATAACTTCTTGTTTTCTCATACTTGGATTTGCAGGCTTATTATTTTCTTCTGTGAGTTTGTAAACAAGTTGTCCCCACAACTTATATAGATCATCCGCACTTATTCATATCATTATGGGAGGTCCTCGTCCTTGACTTTTAATTTAACAAATGTGTACACCGCATCCAAAGAAGCTTACTCCATAGACTTTGATGCACCAAGGCTGAGATTGAGAGAAGAATGACTCTCATACATGGTACATAAATTACCTCTGGTATCCTAAGAATCCTTCCTTATTCTAATTGTAGTGATACTACTCCTTTTCCATGAATTTCCACCATACTAGAATGCACCCCACACTTAAAAAATCATGAAGATTGACTTAAGAACTATTGAAGTGCATGTCATTCACCTTTCATGTGACTTGTGGCCTCATTGTCTATGTACCATCCTGTCCTGGTCCTGACCTCTGTATCTAAAAAAAAAGTGTAGTCATCCTTAAACATTCGAGAAAACTATTGAGCTTTGGTAGCCAACTATTTCTCTTCTTCCTCTTCTTTATCTTCGACCTCTGTTGAGGCTACTATCTCCTTTATTTTCCCTCTTTCACTAAATCCCTTCTTGTCTTGAGTGAATTGGTTGGAAAATTTTCCAAGATCTCCACACACTTAGCATTGGACGTGTGATAGATATTTATTTGGTTTTCCACTTGTGAATCCCCCTCTAAAGATTGTTCCTCTTCTTCCTCTGCCTCCCCTCTTGGACATAAGAGTGAGGTTTTCATCCTCCTCATTATAATCCACATCTATGCTTCTCCTTATCTCTTATTGAAAGCAATCATTCCATAACATGTCCCAATATGGAGGTTTCTCTCTGGCCACTACCCCTGAGATGAAGGGGTCCCACTCCTTTGGAAAGCCTCTCAAGGCAGGAAAAACTATTTCAGCTAGGGATAGTTTTACCCCAAATGCAAGGAGCTCATCTAAGAGAAGATTTACTTTGGTTATATAGACTGTCACAGTTTATCCCTTGGACATTTTGGTGTGTGTTGGCACAGGGGCAGACCCGGGGTTCAACACTTACAACAATGCACCAACAAAACCCTAACTACCGTCCCTTTCGGCAACACCTATGAAGTAGATGAAGTCTCACCCGAGGTAGAGGCAGGGGTGGTTGTAGGACTCAAGTGTCTGCAACCTTAGCTGGGACACAGATCTGTGTTTATAACTCTTAATATAGCACTTAGAACTGTTGGTTCCTTATTATGCAATCACTAATCACTTCGTTGGTATAAAAGAGCTTCGCAACATTCACTATGAACTAGAATAATCAAGCACTTAGCATCAACATGTCATTCAGATCTAACAGATCAAGCACTTAGCATATACACATGGATCATATCTAACATTATACACACCATAAGAATTGAGCATAAGCATATATATCAGATCTATCTACTCATCTTAAATCACTTAGCATATAATCACATCAATGCATCAGAACAAGGCACAAAGCAGACAACACCGTATTTACGTGGTTCACCCCCACCCTGGGGCTATGTCCACCAACTCTTCTTTATTATCATCGGCCAATCGGTTACAAGAATAGAGCCTTAGAAACCCTTACTCCGCACAGGACAAAAGATCTGCACAGCTCGCTAGATCCTTCTTCCTTGCCTTACAACACAAAGAATTCTATATCTTCACACAGTGACTTGCGCTAAGCTATACAAGTCTATACAGAATGCACAAAACCTTTGATCACACAGATCCCATCTTGGCACTTAGCCTATATCACATAGATACAATATTCGACTACTACTACTTTCTTACCTATCCTTCTATTTATACATACAAAAGTGGCCTAAGCATGGGTAAACCCATGGGCCAACATCCCTTTCCCATTACATATTCCCAAAACCCAAAAAGGGACCCAAAAGAGGGCCGAGATTTCACAATCTCCGCTTCATTTGGCGCTCCATCTTCGACAGGTTGTCGAAGTCCCAAAAATGGTCAAACATGACCAAGATTATCCCAAAACTTGGTCAAGGGACAACAAGCCCCCAACACTCACCTGTGACTCATCCCGAGTCACTCTAGTCTGAGAAATTCTACCTCGAACGCCTCGAGATTGGCTCAAGCTGCTTCAACCTACTGCAGTGCTACGACCTCTTGCTCAGTGAACTCCTAGTTCACTGTGTCGTTCACTGGCCCTTCTAGGTGTTGTTCTGATGTGATGACGACCTATTCTAGATCGACTCCTTGGATTTCAACTTTTGTAAACAGTTGGCTTGCCTTCTCTTTCACTGGTTGAAGTCGTTGAGAGACTTCCATCACTTTACTTTGAATCGTGTGGATCTTTTGCTGGGTCATGCATTGTTCTTGAAACCTCTTCATTATTTTAGCTGGTGTTAAGGCCTTCGACTGCGCCTGTAGCATATTTTCATGCTTCTTTGCTTCATGGAGCTGTGACTCCAATGCCTGTAACTTTGGATTCTCCGTGAGGTTTTCATACGTCTGAGCACTCCTGGAGCTCAGCTTCTTGCATTCCAAGGAAAGGGATTTTAATCTGCCAACTGCATTGTGGGAAGTTGCCTCCCTTAGGTCTCTTATTTCTTGAGGGGTCCCTGGTACAGTACAAAGTTCCAGATCTACAATGCGTTGTTGAAGCTGTTGGATTACTTCTTCAAGTTGCACCACCTGCTATGGGACTCATTCCTCGGTTTTCATTTCTATGACTGTCACAGAGTGAAGTGCGTTGTGAACCCTTTCCTGTACTTCGAGTTGCTCTACGAGCAATTTTTCTTTGTATTTATGTAGCGTTTCTTTCTCTTCATCCCATTGTTCTTGTAGAGTGAGATTTTCCTTTTCTGTAGTACTTCTTTGGTCCTCAAGGTCTTTCTTTACTTGCGCTAAATCCTGGGTGGCTTGTGTTGTCTCTTCTTGAGCTTGTCGAAGGCGAGCTTCGACTGTGTTAGCAATCCGGTGTAGTTGGGCTGGCTCATAACCTAACTCTGGTGTTCCTGATGGTAGGGGTGCAATGG
Source organism: Picea mariana (assembly GCA_032191745.1). NCBI lineage: Eukaryota > Viridiplantae > Streptophyta > Pinopsida > Pinales > Pinaceae > Picea > Picea mariana. The sequence continues at coordinate 194,433 of JASDQU010106304.1, forward strand.
AAACTATGCGGCTAGATTGTATTACTTACTGTACTCCTTGAATCTCATCCTTGATACGACTGAACAAATCCTCCTGCTTGGCCTCCTGCTTTTCTGCTATCTCTAGTGAAGCATCGTTCAATGCAACAACAATGAAGTTGAAGTCATCTGAGGTGAGGAAAATCTTGAACTTGGTTCTGGTTTCTTTAACTTTCTTTCGGGACGAAGGCTTTGGTGGGGTAACCTTTTGTTTCTTGGAGGGATCCTCCTCCTTTCTAGGAAGTTTAACTTCACCTTTATTTTGCTCGACTTTTGTGCCACCTAGCTCTCCACCATCACCTCTCTGCTCAAGTGAGATCGAAGTGGTCTTCACAGAGGTACTATTGACATATTGATCTTCTTAATCTTTCTTGGTATTTCTTGGTCTAGGAGTATCATGCACATGTTCTAGACTATCTATATCATAAATATCTGCGGGGTTTGCTGAAATGAGGAGGTCTACTGACCACTCCTTGGTGATATTCTCCATATATTCTTTTGTTAATTTATAGTAGGACTGTAACTGCTGCTTGTGCTTTTCAGCATGCACTGTGATGTAAATAAAGTGTCTGTCTGTGCTAAAATTCATCAGGGGCCGAAACCTGTAGAGGGTGTTCAGAGTGATGCGCGGTGTAGAATGGATGAAGATCTTCAATTTATTGTAGTAAGTGTGGAAGACGAAATTGGATTTCCATTGTTTGTTCATATCACTCAAGTACCACAAGGTACTGAACTTCATAGCCAAAGGTTCAAAGGGCTCGATGTCCAGGAAGGTCGCACCTTCTGGCATCTCCCATGTGATGAAAGATATCAGTATGAGAAGTCAGCTGAAGTGGAACTCATACCCTTGGTCTTGTGCCTCCCTGCAATCAAGCTTTAGCTAGTTTACAAGGTACTGTGCCCAGTTCATCTGTAGTCCCTCCACGCACGTCCCTGCGAGGTCGACTACGAATCCAATCACTTGGGTAGGCTGGTTCTTGCGAACTAGCTTGCCTATGATCAACTGACATGAAAGGCGCACTGCGCCACTCTAGATAGAGGCTACCTTATAACCTCACGTACCCTTCTCTACATCTCCATAAGTCTCTTTGATCCTCTTTGCTAATGCTTGGTCTGAGCTCTTTCCAGGGTAAAAATCTTGTGGGTCAGGGCCCTACATACTAAGCCCTGTGATCCGATTGATCAAGGTCGGATCCACAGTGATGCAGCGGTTCAACCATAAGCAACCTTCGTGGTAGCAAGACAATTACAATTTAACACGTGCATTCACTTCCTAGTGTCTGCTAAAGTGCGAGATCTTCATCACATTGAGCAGTGTGGACTGCACGAGGTTCTGGGTCCATCACTGTAGGATAATCTTTGAATTATTTCCTTCGGTTCTGGTCAAGTACTTATGCGGGGCGAGCATGCTATAAACTTTCATGTTGCCAAGTTTGAAATAGCTAAACTTCAATGCTGCGAGCTTATCCTGGTTGTCATGAACTACGCACACCCCTTTCGGAAGGTACGCGGTGATCAGAGTATATTCAAACTCTTGGGGTACACTGTCACGATTTATGGCACTGCTCAGAGGGGATAGATAGGCAGGCAGGATGCTCAAAATCAGCTTGGCATTGGCGAGGTCATCTTTATGATTAGTTCGCTTCTCATCTACCTTCTGGGATGGTCTGGCTTGAGTAGTGGATGGAGAGTCCACCAATCCTCTTGTGGATGATGCTTGTACTCCTGTGGATAACCCTTGCTCCGAAATGATTCTCTCACTCCTTAACTCGAGGATAACTTCTATTACTAATTCTTTGGTAGCGGTAAGCTTGTTGTACATACGTGCTCAGGATAAAACAATCAGGGTCACGACGGCATTAGACACTGCACTAGATTGAACAACAAGAGCACAAAGAGCACTGTATGCAATTTCTAATCTGTGGGCTTCAATTTCTTAGTTGGAAAAAGTGTTCTTTGTGCATGGCACGACGAGATAAATAGGCAATCTTGGTAACAATTTACTTGCAATGGTTATGAGCCTCATTAACTCTTGTTTTGTCTGTTATGGCACGGTCCAACGGTCTAGTGGTGAGCTATAAATGTTTTTCCAGCCGTTCGGGGCATTATTCAAATGGATATACCGACTTCCAATGGGTATATTGCTTCACCATGACGAAGTGGCATATGTCGTTGTTCTGATATCTCAACGAAGCTCCAATTATGCAAAGTTTCTTTCTACAAGGTACCCTCTGGAACCTGTTGTAACTTCTCGATCTTAGCCTTCTTCTTTCTTATCTTCCTATCCTTCTTCCCTGTGAGCTTCGTCTCGGTGGTTCTTTTCCCATCTTGATTCTTATTTTCCTTGGACGCAGGCACTTCGTGCTGCTGAGATTCTCTCCTAGGATTTAGGTGTATCACTTCTTCTTTATCTAGGGTAGAAATTTCAGCTTTCTATATGTCTTTCGATGTTCTTATAGCTTCGACATCTAGGCTTCTAGTGTCAGGTAGCTTCGATATGTTCTCCTATTCTTCAATCAATTGTGCAATCTTTTGGGTCATGAAATCCTTTAACTCTTGTCTCTTATGTTCTAAGACTTCTTCTTCTTCCTTCTTTCTAGCTTGATCTATATCAATCCAAGGTTTTCTTAGTAACATGTTAAATGGGGCACTGCCTTCAATGAATTTAATAATCTCAAAATCTTCCTTTGTCAAAGTTCCATTGACTATCATAGGTATCTAAGCGAGTTTTCCACATAACATCATCATCTTTCATCTGAATAGTCATATTCCTACTAATGAAGGGATCATAGTAGGCTTTCCTATAGCTTCCCAAGTTCTTTCTAGCATAATATTTACTTGTGTCTCTTCATCAAGGACAGAGTCAATGTCGAAGTCCCCTATTCTTGCTTCAATGCATTCTTTTTCTTTGAAAATATCTGATAATCTTACATGTTGGTGGTCATTCAGGGTCTCTTTCATTTGTACCAATACTTTCTCTGATTCTTGCTGGGGTTCTGCCATAATTCGAGTCTCTGAATCGACCTTAGGGTTTTCCTGATTCAGATTCATTCCTTCAAGCCTAGCGATCATTCTAGGCCAATCCATTACTACATGGTCCATAGCTTTACAACAAAGACAACTAGATCTTCTTCCAGGGCATTCTTTAGTAAGATGTCCATGTCTTCTGCAACTGTAACAGAGGTTCACTCCTCTCTTTCTTTTAAACGACCCCCAACTTCTTCTGTACTGCGCACTAGGATCATATGAGTTAACCTGCAACAAATTCTTTCTAGGATCCTGCATCCATTTCTTAGTCAAGACATTCTTTCTATGCATAGGTATAACATATCTATCACTATTCTTTTCAGATCTACTCATATCAAGCCTTTTTTCATCTATCAGTGCCCTAGTTTTCAAACTAGGATGGAGTCTATTAAACATACCTATATCCATACTTTAGAAACAAAATTTTTCACTTATCTTACTTCTACAGAGCACAAAGCCTCCAGATCTAAAAATTTTAACTATTCTTACCTTTATCAGAGCACAAAGCTTATAGACCTTACTTCATTTAGTCAAGAATTCCCACTTTTACCTTTCTTAGAGCACAAAGCGTTCAGATCTCATTTCTTTTCTTCAAATCCGACCTCTCTTCCTTAGATCGGGTCTCTTTCTTTCAGATCGAGCCTCTTTCTTTCAGATCGGGCCTCTCTCTTTCAAATCGGGCCTCTCTCTTTCAACACAGAGCTTTATAAATCGGGTAGAATACTATGCACTAGGGCATAGTTCTTCACAGAAGACTTTCAAGTCAACCTTTTTGCACAAAGCTTCTTCTCCTCAGTTCCCAACAATCGCAGTTTCAAGTCCCGACAATGGAACCATTTGTTGACACAGGGGTAGACCCGAGGTTCAACGCTTACAAAAATGCACCAACAAAACCCTAACTACTAGCCCTTTCGGCAACACCTGCAAAGCAAATGAAGTCTCACCTAAGGTAGTGGCAAGGGTGGTTGCAGGACTCAAGTGTCTGCAACCTTATCTGGGACACAAATCTGTGATTATAACTCTTAATATAACACTTAGCATTGTTGGTTCCTTATTATGAGATCACTAATCACATCGTTGGTAGAACAGATCTTCACAGCATTCACTATGAACTAGAATATTCAAGAACTTAGCATGAACATGTCATTTAGATGTAATAGATCAAGCACTTAGAATATACACATGGATCATATCTAACATTCTACACACCATAAGCACTGGCATAAGAATATATATCAGATCTATCTACTCATTTTAAAGCACTTAGCATATAATCACATCAATGCATTAGAACAAGGAACAAAGAAGACAACACCATATTTACATGGTTCACCCCCACCCCGGGGCTATGCCCACCAACTCTTCTTTATTATCGTCAGCCAATTAGTTACAAGCACAGAGCCTTAGAAACCCTTACTCTGCACAGGACATAAGATTTGCGCAAATCGCTAGGTCCTTCTTCCTTTCCTTACAACACAAAGCCTTCTATATCTTCACAAAGAGACTTGTGCTAATCTCTGCAACTCTATACAGAATTCACAAAACCTTTTATCACACAAATCCCATCTTGGCACTTAGCATATATCACATAGATACAATATTCGACTACTACTACTTTCTTGCCTATCCTTCTATCTATACATACAAAAGCGGCCTAAGCATGGGTAAACCCATGGGCCAACATCCCTTTCCCATTACATATTCCCAAAACCCAAAAAGGGACCCAAAAGTGGGCCGATATTCCGCAATCTCCGATTCGTCTGGAACTCCATCATCGACAGGATGTTGAAGTCCCAAAAATGGTCAAACATGACCAAGATTATCCCAAAACTTGGTCAAGGGCCAACAGTGTGCTAGATCCTTTCCTTGAGAGCCATGATTCTGCTCTCATGCTTGGCTTCAAACAGACCTTTCAAATGTGCCCACATCTCATTTACAATTTTATTTTCTCCAATATTTGGTACCATATGGTCCTTTAATCCATCTAGAAGGATCCTCTAAGCCCATATTTCTAAAGCATAATATATCTCTTTTTCTTTAGCATCTGTGGGAATTGAAACTAGGTTTTCAACAATATTCCAAACCTTTCTCTCTTGAAGAGAATTCTTCACTATGTAGTTCCATTGTACATAGTTAGAGGCACCATCAAGCCTATCCTCATATCTAAGGTTAGTATCCATATTGCTAATGGTCTCAGCTTCTTCATATCTAACTAACTCCCTCTTTCTTTGAGCAGATCGACCCTACTCGGTCTCTTCTTCAGCTTAGAGAGTAAGAACTCACTCTGGATCTAATTCTTCCCTTGTCTCTGCAACACAGGGTTAAAAAAAAAACTTATGGTCGGATTGTCAGAACCTTTCTCTGATACCATGAAAAAATATAGATGATAAATCTAAATATTTATCAGATCTTAAGCTACAACAATTTCATAACATTTGGTACAACCACACAACACAATGCAAATTATGTATATAACATCAAAACAGAGAAATTTTATTCTTACTATCCCTGTGCATACAAATATTTTTCCCAGCCTGGGTTTACATGGACTGTATGACATGTATGGGTTTGTATGCTTATTGGTATTACTCAGCGCGTCCTTACAACAAAACTAGGACTGCAACACAACCCGGTTTTCTCTATTCTTCTACAAAAAAAACACCGATGAATATAGTTTATATGTCAATCTTTGACCTGGGTACTGTTCCTTTTCTTTGTTGGGTGAATGTACAGTTCGTACGAAACCCATACTGTATGAATTCATCTCCCTTGATTTATGTTTTTTTCTTGTTTGTTGGTGCATTTATGTAGTGGCCCCACCTTGGCCTCTTTGTCCCTGTCATACCCTACTCAACCTCTCCTCCTTGACTTGGAATGGTTGTTGGTGGTAGCTCGACCCCCTTTAGCAGACTTTAGGTCGTCGCTCAGCCCTTCTTGGTAATTGTATTAGTACATGGCCTTAGCTGCCTCCTTGTCCAACATAGTAAGACATGGCTTGGTATCTATCATAGCCCTTCTCGGCCTCTCCCTTTCTTGGGATGCTGCTAACCCTACCTCGATATTCCTAGATCTATAGAAGTGCCTCTTCTCTCTTGGTCGACTTCCTTCTCTTGTTAAGTTCAAGTGGGAATGAGACTTTCTAGGTTAATTGTAACCCTATCCTTTTCCCTCATGTATTTGTGTCCCTAGGATCCTCTCATTAGGATCTTGATCCAAGGGTGGGGATCTAATCAAGCATTGAGATACATCCAATGGCTATGATATAATCTTAGCTTGAATTAGGTGGTCCCCACCATTATAATGTTGTCTAGTCATGAGTTGGGCTTCTTCCTCATCACTAGACAACCCTAATGAGGAAGAAATACCTACCCAAGCTACACTCTAATAGCACCAATTTTAACCAATCTCACCGGGGAGAACTCAAAACATATGCCCAACCAACACATCAATGTTCAAATGTACCACAATGCTTTATAAAAAAAAAATACACGCATCGAATAAATCACATCGGTTTTATAAAATTCCAGATGTAATATAATATGTAGAAAAAAAATATTTAACAAGTAATTGGTAGAACAATAATGATATATCCAAAACAATACCAGAATAATACTAGAATAACACCAGAAAGAGCACCTTTATTAATGATAGAAATGTTCACTTACCTCTTCGAGGGGGACACCTCCAACAGAGAAGAGCTTTATTACAATAATCTCTAAGACATAACTTCCCATACCCTCGACTCCTATTTATACTAAATCTATCTATCAAAAGAAAAATCTAGAGGAATATCTTCTAGAAGTGGAAGCTTCTAATAGGTCTTCTTACCTTTGACTTATTCTTCCTCATTACTAGACCTTATTAATATTGGCCTTTATTACATGGAAAATATATTATTCTACCTACATGAGGGGTTAGGGAGGTTAGGTCCCTAACATACCCTCCCCCTTCAAAAATAGCCTTGTCCTCAAAGATTGAGTTGAGAAAATTGTTGCGGAATGGTAGCTAGCTCCCAGGTGGCATCTGTTGGAGTTGTATATTTCCACTATACTAACACTTCCTTGATGGTGCGCTAACGAAGCCGATGCTCATGTTGGTCCAAGACTTCTTGTGGGTACAACCAGATGGAGCCTTCTTCATCCAACTCGGGAAGGCTAGTTTGAGTGTGGCACATAGTTCCAGTCGCCTTATTTAAGCAGGGGACATGTAAAATAGGATGGATCTTAGAATGATTGGGAAAAGCTAACCGATGGGCCACCTGTCCCACACACTTGATAACTGTATAAGGACCATAGAATTTGGGCGCCAGTTTCTGACAATGTTTGGCCTTGGGTGAATTGTGCTTATAAGGTTGCATTCTAAGAAACACATGGTCTCCTTCAACAAATTGATGTTCATAGCGACCTTGATCTGCTTGTTGCTTCATGCGATTTTGATCCATGACCAAATTTTCTTTGAGAGTACAGAGAATAGCCTTACGAACTGTAAGAGGTTGGTTAACCTCCTGGACCTTCGAGACACCGGGCATGTATGAGAGAAATGAAGGTGGATTTTTTCCATATACTGTTTCAAAGGGAGTCATGTGAGTAGTTGTATGCTAAGAAGTGTTGTATCACCATTCAGCTAGTTGTAACCATTGAGCTCACTGAGTTTATATTTTAGATGCAAAACACCTCAAATATGTTTCCAAACACTTCTTGACAACTTCAATTTGACCATCAGTCTAGGGATGATAGGCGGTGATGAGATGCAATTGGGTTCGCTGTAGCTTGAATAGTTCTTGCCAAAAATTACTTGTAAAAGTGGGATCTCGATCAGAAACAATAGTGTGAGGCATGCCATGAAGCTTGAAGATATGATCCATGAAAATTTGAGCCACAGTTGAGGTGGTAAATGGTTTTTAAAGAGTACAAAAATGAGCATACTTGGAAACACGATCAACTAACACCATGATGACTGACTTATTGCCCGATTCGGGTAAGCCAAAAATGAAATCCATAGAGATATCCTTCCAAATAGTGGGTGGAGTCAGAAGTGGTTGTAGTGTACTAGGATATTTGACTGTTTCTCCCTTGTTGTGTTGAAAAACATCACATTCCGCCACAAAAGTGTGAACATCCTATTTCATACCATCCCCAAAAAAAGAACGTTTGACTCAGTCATAGGTTTTGGTAAACCCTCAGTGCCCAGATGTGGATGTAGCATGAAGCTTAGAAAGCACCATGGATTTAAGTTGTGACTGTTTACTTAAATACAGATGGCCTTTTTAGTGAAGCTCATCATTGTGCCAAGAGCACCCTAGGGAGATTGGAGAATTAGCTTGCAATTGTTGGATCAGATGTGAAATTTTGGGATCTTGTAGCCATTCTTGGGGAACATCTTGGAGCCAATTGGATACAATGAAGGAGGGAAAAAGGGACCCTTCATCTTCATATTTTCTTGAAAGAGCATCAACAACCACATTGATTTTTCCTTTCTTTTAAATGATCTCATAATCATATCCAAAGAGCTTAGTCACCCATTTTTGTTGCTCTAGGGAAGAAAGACATTTCTCTAGAAAATACTTGAGGCTCTAATGATCTATCTTAATTTGGAAACGTTCCCCTAATAGATAAGAGTGTCAGAGGTCCACTACATGTAGAATAGCCAACATTTTCTTTTCATAGATTGATTGGCACAAATGTCACTCTGAATTTTTTTTTCTGGTAAAGACCAAAGGCCGACCATCCTGCATAAGGACTGCTCCAATTCCTCTCTCAGAAGCATCACATTCCAGGAAAAAGTTATTTTTGAAGTCAGGAAGTGCTAGAATAGGATTGGTGCACATAGTCACTTTCAAGGCTTGAAAGGCCTGATCAACTGCGAGAGTCCAAGTGAAAGAATTATTCTTAAGGAGAGTAGTGAGAGGCACCAAAATATTTCCATAATTATTAACAAACTTGCGATAATAGCTTGCTAATCCTAGAAAACCATGCAAGATTTTGAGAGTCTTCGGGCGAGGCCAATCCTGCATAGCTTCATTCTTCTTAGGATCCACCTAGACACCTACCTACCAACAATATGACCCAAGTACTCAACTTCCGAGGCTCCAAAAGAAAATTTAGATTGTTTGATGAAAAGTTGGTGCTGAGAGAGTAGATGAAGAACTTGATCCACATGAGAAAGATGGGATATCCAGGTTTTACTATAGATGAGAATATCATCAAAGAAAACAAAGAAAAAATGATAGAGAAAAGGACAAAAGACATGATTCATGAGGATTTGGAAGGTAGAGGGAGAATTACACAAGCCAAAGGGAATGACCAAGAACTCATAGTGGCCCTCATGAGTGTGAAATGTAGTCTTAGGGATGTTGGCCTCTTTCATACATATATGGTGGTAGCGAGAATGAAGATCAAGTTTATTAAAGAATTGGGCACCACTTAATTCATCCATGAGATCATCAATGATAAAAATGGGAAATTTGTCTTTGATGGTTATTTTGTAGAGGGAAAGAAATTCATGACACATGTTTCAAGAGCCTTCTTTCTTAAGTACCATGACCATAGGATAAGAATAGGGACTAGTACTAAGACGGATAATTCCTATGGCAAGAAATTTTTGAACAATTTTCTCAATTTCATTTTTCCATGCAAAGGGATGATGATAAGGATGAACATTGGGAGGAAGGCTACCAGGGACGAGGGGAATGGAATGATCATGAACACCACAGGAAGGAAGAAGTCCCTAGGGAGTGGAAAAAACAACTTGATGTTTGGAAAGGATGGATTGGATATCAGGAGGCACAAAGGGTGTCTCAGTGGCGTGCATGGAATGGAGTTGTGCAATAATACCTAAATGACCTTTTTTGAGGAGATTTTCCATGCGATGGGAATTGATGATCTCATGGGAACCTATTGTGATTTCTTGGAACTTATACTGTTGATCCTCCTGGTTGAATTGTAAGGTTAATTCCTTAAAATCTGTGAGAATGGGGCCTAGAGTCCTTATCCATTCGACACCCAACACAATTTCATAACCACCCATGTCGATAAAAAACATATGACATTTCATGTGATACTAACCAATGATGCATATTTTCAAACGCCCCCCACATTTCATGGACCCACCATTGGCAATCATGATTTGAAAGTTGTTGACTCCTCAGATATAGAAATTAGTTTCTTGGGCAATTCGGTGATGAATAAAATTATGGGTGCTTCCACTGTCAACGAGGATAGTGACCTTCTGATGCTTAATGTAACCAATTAGCTTGAGGGTTTGGGGAGCAGAGAAGCTAGTGAGAGCATTCAGAGAAATGATTGGTTCAACTTCGAGAGGGTTGGAAGGTTGAGTCATGTCAGTGGGTTCATGTGACTTAGCCACAGGGGGGCCCCGACATCTTCTTTAGAAACATCCTTAGATATTGCCATAAAAAGATTTTGTTCTTTACACTTATGCCCAAGAAAATATTTTTCATCACAATTATAACAAAGGCCCTTGAGTTTCCATTCATCTATTTATTCCTGGGTCAATTTCTGGATCTTTAGTGGAGTGGAAGGAGGAGTATGGAGTGACTATTTTAGGGCGAGGAATGAAGGAGGGATATTTGGTTTGAAAAGAGACAACTTGTTGTGTTTCCTTATCTCTTTTAGTATCTTCCACCCAACTTTGAGGGTGAGACATGAGGACGTGGGCACGGATCTCATCCTCGAGGCCACTGATAAAGAATTCTCAGAAAAAAAAACATCAAACATGCCCTCTGTGCGGAAAGCTAATCACTCAAAAGAATCTATAAAGTCTTACGCTATGCCACATTGTTTCAACTTTGTCAAACGACCTAAATGGTTGGTGTCAATGTCAAAGCATTCATAAATTTTTGCAACAAATTGTGTCCAAGCCACATACCCTTGGCGGGAATTTTTTCTCCATTTCCACCATTTCCAATGTTCCATATCTAGATGGAGAAAACCATACCTTAGTTTTTCCAAGTCATCAATAATTTCGTGCAAAGAAAAATAATGTTCCATTTGAGTGACTCAGCCTGTTGGATCTAAGCCATCAAATTTGTTCACCTCTACATGAGGGGGCCGTAGGTCCCATGAAAAGTGGTGGGGAGGAAAAGAGGTGGACTGGGAGGATTTAGGACCTTTGGGGTTATAAGGTGTGGAAGAAGAGAAAGTATCTGGGGTGGGATTAAACAAGGCAATCAAAGTGTTCACCATGTCCTAGAATTGATGACAGGTGGTGGTCAATTGAGTGGTGGATGCGGGAAGTAATTCGAGTAGAGAAAGATGGGATTTGAGGTTAACAATATTGAACATAATAGAAGAGACATCAATTTGAGTTTGGTCATGGGATTTTCCCAAGGCAATGAGATGTTGTTCCCAATCTTGGCTACGAGTGTGGGCCATGGGAATGGGACACGGGAAAAAATGGGACCACACAGAAATGGGTTACTGGTAATTGGTACCACTATGATCAATGCAAAGAGAGGAATTCAATGGGATATATTCCCAATAGGGGTGTCGGGAAGGGGTCGGATCCATGAAAAAAAAATTCTGAAAAATGATAGGTATGAATGTGATTAGGGAGAAGAGAGGAATCCAATGGGATAGGTCTCAAATAATGGTGTCAACATGATCCATACTCCTTTTGTTTTTACTCCTATGGAGTTATATTCTGATCTGAATAATAATGCAATGACAAAATTGTAGTATTCCAGATATAGAATAGTATGCATAACATAAATATTTTTGCTAGAAATGGCAGAACAACAATGATATAACAAGAGCAATACCAGAATAATAATAGAAAGAGCACCTTGACTAATGATGGAAATTTTCACTTGCCTCTTCGAGGGGGAAGCCTCTAGCAGAGTGGAGCTCTATTATAATAATATCCAAGACAAAAATTATCATACTCTACTCTTATTTATACTAAATTTATCTATCCAAAAGAACAATCTAGAGGAAGATCCTTCTAGAAGTGGAATCTTCTATTAGTTCTTCTTACAATTGACTTATTTGTCCTTATTGCTAGGCCTTATTAATATTGACCTTTATTACATGGAAATACATAATGGTAGTTGGATCCCAGGTGGCATATGCAGGAGTTGTATATTTCCACTGGACTAACACTTCTTGGATAGTGCGCTGAGAAAGAAAACACTCACATTGGTCCAAAACAGCTTGTGGTTGCGACCAGATGGATCCTTCTTCATCCAACTCGGGAAGGGTGGTTTGAGTTTGGTACTTAGTTCCAATCACTTTCTTTAATCATGAGACATGAAAAATAGGATGGAGCTTAGAAGAACTAGGAAAAGCTAACTGAAAGGCCACCTGTCCCAAGCACTCAAGAACTGTATAAGGACCATAAAATTTGGGCGCCAGTTTTTGACAATGTTCGGCCTTGAGTGAAGTTTGTTTATAAGGTTGTAGTCAAAGAAATACTTGCTCTCCTTCAAAAAATTGACGTTATAAGCAACCTTGATCGACTTGTTTCTTGATGTGATTATGAGCCATGACCAAATTCTCTTTGAGGGTATGGAAAATCACTTCTCGAACTGTAAGTGTTTGGTCAGCCTCCTGAACCTTCGAGACACCTGGCATGTAGGAGAGAATAGAAGGTGGATTTTTTCCATATATTACTTCAAAAGGAGTCATGTGAGTAATTGTATGGTAAGAAACGTTGTACCACCATTCAGCTAATGGTAATCATTGAGCCCATTGAGTTTTACTTTCAAAGGAAAAACACCTCAAATAAGTCTCCAAAAACTTGTTGACAAATTCACTTTGACCATTAGTCTGGGGATGATAGGTGGTGCTGAGATGCAATTGTGTGCCCTGTAGCCTGAACATTTCTTGCCAAAAATTTCTAGTGAAAGTGGGTTCCCGATCAGAAACACTAGAATGAGGCATGACATGAATCTTGAAGATATGATCCATGAAAAGTTGAGCCACAATGGATGCAGTAAATGGATGTTGAATAACACATAGATGAGCATACTTATAAAGACAATCAACTACCACCATGATGACTGACTTATTGCCTAATTTAGGCAATCCCATAATGAAATCCATAGAGATGTCCCTCCAAATAGTGGGTGGAATCATAAGCAATTTGATTGTGCCAGGGGATTTGATTGTTTCTCCCTTGTTACATTGACAAACATCACATTAGGCCACAAAAGTGTGAACAACCTTTTTCATACAATACCATAAAAGAAGAATGTTTGAAACTTCCATAGGTTTTGGTAAACCTTGAGTACCCAACTGTGGGAGTAGCATGAAGCTCAGAAAGCACCATGGATTTAAGTTGTGACTATTTACTTAAATACAAACGACCTTTGTAGCGAAGCCCATCATTGTGCCAAGAGTACCTTGGGGAAACTGGATAATTGTCTTGCAATTGTTGGATTAGATGTGAAATTTTAGGATCTTGTAGCCATTCCTGGCGAACATCTTGGAGCCAATCTAGTACAATAAAGGATAGGGAGAACAGGGACCCTTCATCTTCATATATTTGAGAAAGAGCATCAAAAACCACATTTTATTTTCCTTTCTTGTAAATGATATCATAATCATATCCAAAGATCTTAGTTACCCATTTTTGTTGCTCTGGAGAGGAATATCATTGCTCCATAAAATACTTGAGGATTTGATGATCGGTCTTAATTTGGAAGCGTTTCCCCAAGAGATAAGGGCGCCAGATATCCACTGCATGCAAGATAGCCAACATTTCCTTTTCATATATTGATTGGCCCAAATGGCATTCTGACAATTGTTTGTTGGTAAAGGCCAAAGGTCTTCCCTATTGCGTAAGGACTGCTCCAATTCCCCTCATGGAGGCATCACATTCGAGGACAAAGGTCTTTTTGAAATCAGGAAGGGCCAAGACCGGAGTAGTGCACATAGCCACCTTCAATGCTTGAAAGGATAGATCGGTTGTGGGAGTCCAAGTGAAATAATTCTTTTAAAGTAGAGCAATGAGAGGTGCCAAAATATTTCCATAATTATGAACAAACTTGCGATAATAGCCTATTAAGCCCAGAAAACCACACAAGCTTTTGATATTCTTGGGGCAGGGCCAATCCTACATTGCTTCAATCTTCGTAGGATCCACCTAGACACCAGCCTTGCCAACAATATGACCCAAGTACTCGACTTCTGAGGCACAAAAGGCACATTTAGAGGGTTTGAGGAAAAGTTGATGCTGAGAGAGTAGATGAAGAACTTGCTCCACATGGGAAATATGGGATTGCCAAGTTTTACTATAGATGAGAATATCATCAAAGAAAACTAAGACAAAATGACGAAGAAAAGGATGAAAGAAATTATTCATGAGGCTTTGGAAGGTGGAGGGGGAATTACATAGGCCAAAGGGCATGACCAAGAACTCATAGTGACCCTCATGAGTTCAAAAGGAATTCTTTGGATGTCAGTGTCTTGCATACGTATCTAGTGGTATCCAAAACACAGATCAATTTTAGTGAAATACTAAGCACCACTCATCTCATCCAAGAGATCATCAATGACATGAATGGGAAACTTGTCCTTGATGGTGAGTTTATTGAGGGAATGAAAGTCAGGACACATGCACCAAGTACCTTATTTATTAAGTACCATGACCACAGGAGAAGAATAAGGGTTGGCACTAGGGCGGATAACACCCACTTGTAGCAATTCCTGCACTAATTTTTCTCAATTTCATTTTTTTGGGAAAAAGGATGATGATAAGGGCGAACATTGGGAGGAAGACTTCTAGCAACAAGGGGTATGTAATGATCATGAACACCATGAGAAGTCATAATTCCATGAGGAGTGGAAAAAAAATCTTGGTTTTTGGATAGAATAGCTTGGAAGTCATGATGCACACAGGGTGTGTCAACTGTGTGGATAGAATGGAGTTGAGAAATAATACCAGAGTGGCATTTCTTGAGGATATTTTCCATGCGATGGGAATTGATGATATCAATAGAACCAATTGTGAGACCTTTGTCCCTCCTGTTGGAATTGCATGGTTAATTCCTTAAAATCCATAAGAATGGGACCCAAAGTGCGTAACCATTCAACACCTAACACAATGTCACAACCACCCATTTCAATGGAAAACATATGAGATTTCAGGTGGTAATGTCTAATTTGAAGACATACATTTTCACAATGCCACCACATTTCATGGACCCACCACTGGATATAATGATTTGAAAATTATTGACAACACAAATATAGAAATTGGTTTCCTTGGAAATGCGATGATGAATAAAATCGTGGGTGCTACCACTGTCAACAAGGATTATGACCTTCCTATTCTTAATATAGCCAATGAGCTTGAGGGTTTGTGGAGTAGAGAATATAGTGAGGGCATGCAAGGAAATGAGAGGTTCAACTTCAGGTGGGTCAACAGGCTCTTGGGTAGCATTGGGAAGGGAGGGATCTTCAACAAGTGGAACTGTCACATCTTCATCGAGAACATATTTGGAAATGGCCATAAAAAAAAATTGTTCCCTACACTTGTGCGTTGGAAAATATTTTTCATCACAATTATAAGAAAGATCCTTCAGTTGGCGTTCAACCATTTCAGACCTAGTTAATTTATGAACCTTGAGGGGAGTGACAAGGGTGTTAGGATTAGTGGGTCGAGGGCGAGGAACAAAAGATGATTTTTTGTTCTGGGAAAAAACAACTTGTTGGGCCTCTTTAGCACATATAGTAGCTTCCAACCAAGTCTGAGGGTGGGCCATGAGAACCTGGGATCGAATTTCATCCTTTAGGCCACTGATAAAGCATTCAAGGAAGAAAGAATCTGACATACCCTCGGTCCGAAAGGAAAATTTCTCAAAAGAAGTTATAAAGTATTCCATTGTGTCTGACTGTTTCGACTTGGTCAAACGACCGAGATATCGAGTATTAGTGTCAACGCGGTCATAGAGATCTACAACAAAATGGGTTTAGGCAATATACCACTGACGTGAATTTTTACACCATTGCCACCATTTCCATCGTTCAGGATCTAGATAGAGGAAAATATAACGAAGTTTGGCCAACTCATCAGTAATACCATGCAGAGAAAAATAATGCTCGATTTGAGTGACCCAACCTGTAGGATCAGAGCCATCAAATTTGTTGACCTCGACGCAGGGAAGATGAGGGTCATGGAGCATGCTAAAAGGATTTCGATTGAAAATGCAGAGAATGAGAGGAATCAACAGCATCGGGTTGGTTCGAGGAGGAAGGACCCAAAGGGTGGTTCAACAACTGGTTGATAACAGACTAAAGGTGTTAAATTGGTTCATAAAGTTGGCTTCCATGGTGTCAAATTTTTTCTCTACTTGGGCCTCGAATTGTTCAAGGTGGGAATTGGTAGAGCCAATCTAAGATGTCACGTGATTGATGGAAGCTTGCAGGTCTTGGTTGCGAGTGGTGGCCATTTGGAGAGGGGAAGTGCGGGAAAGGAAAAATGGGTTGGTGGGACCACAAAAAGGACTTATAAGTGATGGGTACCACGACAATCAGAGAAAGAAGAGAAATATAATGGAATAGGTGGAAAAATAGGGAAGTTGAGAAGGGTTAGGCTCCACTGAAAAAAAAAAAAAGATTTAAAATGAAAGGTAAGAGTGTGATCAGGGAGAAAAGGGGAATCTAATGGGATAGGTCCCAAATAATTTTTTCGGAGAGACCATTATACCCCTTGTTTTTTTTACTCCTACGAAGTTATACTCCGACCTAAATAATATTGCAATGACTAAATTCCCAAATGCTTAACATGAAGAAATGTGTAGTAATTTCACAACCATAATGTAGAAGTCACAGTTGCACATCAATAGATCTTGTATGTTCTATTTTTGTTTTCATCCCAAGGGTTAGGGTGTTCAGGGTTTCTACAGACAAGGGTTTTCCATGTGCTATATATCTCGGATATATGTGCGGGGTCCAACAATAGTACTCGACCCAATATCTCAGGGCACCAACTAAGGAGGCTAGACCATTCCCTTAGCCGTACTACTCGACTACCTAGTTACTAGAGAGTATCTTCTTGAGTGATGTTCTCAGTGGCACTATAGTAGTCAAGTGGCCAATCGGTTTATCTACGGAGGGCTTCAAGAGATCTAGGACGATCCATATATAGGTGTTGTCTGAAGCGCTACCACTCAAAGGGGTACCAACAGATGTGTGCTTGAGTACCTATTGTATTTCATGCGTGTATTACTCCCCGATCGCGGGTTTTTGTGCGTAATGATAGATCTTTGTAGCTTTAAGATGTCGGAATATGCCTCTACCCTGAAAAAAAATTAACCCACAATTTTCTATCGAGGAAAGTTCTCTGATACCACTTGTGGTATTCCAGATATAGAATAGTATGCAGAATAGAAATATTTTAGCTAGAAATGACATAACAACAATGATATAACAAGAACAATACCATAATAATACCAGTAAAATCACCTTGATTAATGATAGAAATGTTCACTTGCCTCTTCGAGGGGACAACCTCAAACAGAGTAGAGCTATATTACAATATCTCCAAGAAAAAACTTATCATACCCTCTACTTTTATTTATACTAAATCTATCTATCCAAAAGAACAATCTAGAGGAAGATCTTTCTAGAAGTGGAAGCTTCTATTAGGTATTCTTACAATTTACTTATTCCTCCTTACTGCTAGGCCTTATTGGGCCTAATGGTTAAGAACATGTGTTTCCTCCTAAGAGATCACAAGTTCAAATCCAGAGGGGGGTAGGGTATGTATACCTCCGTAGACTTTACCAGTAAAATCACTGGGCAGAGGAGGTCTCATACACCAATTTGGTGTCTTGCTTGGCCGTGACCTTAAAAATAGATTATTATTATTATTATTATTGACCTTTATTACATGGAAATTTATTATTCTACCCACGTGAGGGGTTAGGTAGGTTAGGTCCCTAACATAAATGGCCAAATGATTAATAGGAAGAAATGTGTAGGAATTTTGCAATATGTAATATAATATGCAGAACAAATATAGTTTGCAAGCAATTGGTAGAACAACAATGATATATCCAGAACAATACTAGAATAAAGCCAGAGTAACACAAGAAAGAACACCTTTATTAATGATAGCAATGTTCACTTGCCTCTTCGAGGGGAAACCTCCAATAGAGTAGACCTCTATTACAATAATATCCAAGAAAAAACTTACCATACCATCGACTCCTATTTATACTAAATCTATCTACCAAAAGAAAAATCTAGAGGAAGATCTTCTAGAAGCGAAATCTTCTATTAGGTATTCTTACATTTGATTTATTCTTCCTTATTACTAGGCCTTATTAATATTGGCCTTTATTACATGGAAAATATATTATTCTACCTATGTGAGGGGTTAGGGAGGTTATGTCACTAATAGGTTTCATTGAACAATAAGCACTGATACACTTCACATAACTTACAACACCGCTAACATAACAATTTATAAAATTTAATGCAGCAGTGCAACCATTTGTAATCTAATGCACCAGTACTATATACATAAAAGCATCGGGATATATATTGCCCAAATCTTCATAGTGGGACATCTCATTGGACGACTCGTTCTTGGTGCTATATCCTTTACAAAGCACCAAGGTACAAAACGCCAGTGCTCCACTATCACGGTGGTACCGATGCATTAATAGTAACATGTCACACCGGTTCGGCTGCAATAATGAAGTTTATCTTAGTGGTGCCCATAAATCCAACAAACAAACCAATGTCTTAAAGACAACATGACCGGTAGATATCATGTCGGTGCTCAGGTAGACATGGAGCATCGTTGCTTTCAATTTAATAAAGGGCACCTTGGATTTGTGCGCTATAAATTTCAGCGTTGCAGTGCGTCTTTGTTAACGAGATCATTCGGTGTAGATCATCCTATGGAATGCACCACTTAGTTGTTTTTTTGTTTTGATATAATGCATCAACCATGGGGCGTATGATATGTTTGTGATCCACCGGTTGATTTTAAATAATTTTTTGCCAAAAAAAATTAATTTTGGATTTTTTAAAATACACATTATTTATATATATGTATTTATTTTATAATTTTAATTTATTTTATCTTTATATATGTTCCTAGCAATATTTGTATGTGAATCAAAGACAATGACAACAAGAGGAGGAGGCAGGGTGACGGTAGGTTGAGACGTACGAATTTGTGTGTGAGTAGGAGGCTAGAGAGAGGGATAGGGAGATGTATCATCTCCCTCTTTCACTACATACACATGACCTTTTGATGGATATTAGCCTCTCGAAGTTTTATCAGGAGGGTACATCCCTTAGGGGGAACTCTACATTGTTGCATCAATTGAGTCTGTCACTGGGATCATGCGAGACAAGGGTTCAGGGTAAATCATGATCTATGGTATCATCCCATGAGGAGGATGTCTATTTTATCACTGTGTTGTCTAGGAGGGGGGTGTAGTTTCCCCATTTCCTTGCGCTACCACTCGATGTTGCAAGAGAGACCCAACCGGCATATGTGTAGATGTGTAGAGATATGTCAATTCAGATATTCTTTCATCTTCAGAGTTCCAGGTTCGTGGTGTTCGACAATGGATAGGTGAATTTTAGAGAGAGGACATTAGGTTCCTATATCATATGCTCTCGTCACTATCACAGTATAGGTATGATGGGTATCACATCTATTTTTCTATGTTGTATTATGTAGAAATTTTATTGTGGGATCCCTAATTGATTAGGTAGGTGGATTTTGTTTTAGACAATCTTATCATGCATTAGATCATTGTCACTTTGTTTTGTCTGGGATGAGATTCTTCCCATTCATGTCTGAGTTGTATACATTATTTTTTAAGAGAGTTCATGCCACTTTCCAGCAGTACCCCACTTTCCTTCTAGGCCTATTTTTGATGCGCGTATGTGCATGTGGGGGCAGTTGATGCCCAAGGGGGCTAGTCTAATTTTCTCATTACTCTAGGGGGAAGGGTGGCATTTTATTTATTGTCTAGAGACGACCATAATGTCCTTGATATTGTAGAGTACCCATATGCGAGGATATATTGGAGAGGATGTCCAAACATCTGACTTACAATAGAGGAGCCACCTTATGAGAGAGGTAATATTATTGTTATGTTTTGATCAATTTATCTGCATATTTCTATGTCTTATTTAATGCACATGTAATTTATTGTAACATTTTGTTTCAGTTATCTTATAATTATTATATATTATTTTCCATATATTGACACATATGTTAGGGATGTGCCTCCCCAACATGAGGATGAGATGATGGAGGAGGCAGAGGAGAAGCCTTCAGTAGTACATAAACCCCACATGCCACGCATGACGGATACGAGAGTCTGGCTAGAGGTGGCGGATGAACTATGTCATGTCAGGACTAGTCATGGTGTGGTACCTATACCCCTAGAGACATATTACGAGTAGAGGTTCTCTCTACTACATGGAGGAATTTTCCTCATGATATGACGATGTTGATGCATCATATTTTTGGTGTCGTCATCCTCATCAATACGTTGAGGGGTGGTTCTCATGATCCCACTACATCT
>JASDQU010106305.1:0-12739 GCA_032191745.1 Picea mariana
AAAAGAAAAAGGGGTAAAAGGTAATTTTTCTACACGACTAATTTGAGTTTTAGATAAAAAGGGAAAAGAGGGAAACTTAAAAGAAATAGGAAACTAAGGGAAAAAGGGGAAACATAAAGAAAAAGGGAAACATAAGGAAAAAGCAGAATGACTAACTTAGTAAGGAATATTTCCTTTAAGAACTTTGTAATTTGAACTCAATAGGGAATTTAGTAAGGCCGTAAGTCATTTAAAATGAGTAAGGGAATATGGGGACACCTAGGAGCGATTTTAGGAATGATTTTAGGTGGGTGAGGGAAATAGGAATAATTAAATAATTAATGAAATTAAATTTTGGTGCAACTAGGGGGATGGGTGACATGTGTACGGGGGAGATTTTTCTGAATTAATTTAATGAAAAATAAATTAAATGGGAATTTGGGAAGAAATCACTTAGAAACTCTATAGAAAGGATAGAGGAGGAGTATGGATCTCTTCTTGAAGCACAACGTTACACTGCAGAATGTTTTTCTTGACTGACTTATCTTGAGGGAATTGGGATACCCGGCTCGGGTAATGAGTGGTAGCTCGACCTTGTGAGGCGAGTTGGTTGCTATTTGTTCTTTGGTTTAGTGTGTGTGGCCCCTTTGCAGCTCAAGGGGCTCAGGGGGAGGAAGAGTACCCCTAGCTTTTGCTAGGAGGTACTGGTGAAGTCACATCGGTCGACAAGAAGGAACTAGACAGAGCACATGAGACAACGACTCGGAGCTGTCACCTTGGGCTATGGTACACATGCTTTTATTTTAAATGGTAGACTAATATTGTTCATGCGCTTCCATTACTGTACTTCTATGGTGAAAAAAAAATGTTTTACTCAATGTTTTTAATCTATAACTTAAACTCATCGTAACCTTATGCTCGTTTCATTGAGTTGATTTCCCTGGCAATCGATCCCTGATTACTATGATTGTTCTGTTGTTTTATTTATTATTATGAAAATATTGTGCTTTATATTTTGTCCTCATCCCTAGATCATCAGTCCACGCCTCAACAGTCGTCAAGGAGATGAATCGACGATCTTCACTTTGGTGCATAGCGATCTATAGATTCTAATGCCTTTTTATGTGTGTGGATGATGAGCGAAGGATAGTTTTCCCAACTGTCTACCCCTGTTGATTGTTCCTGGTTGAATGATTGTCTTGCGCCTTTTTGCGATTGAATACTTCTGCGATTGTTTATCTTTTCTCTCTGTGAACCTCTTATTATCCTCTGCATTTTCACCCTTACTTACCCAACATTCAACCCACTCTTCTTGGCATCTTACACATAGCGATTTGTATTCATTGTGGGCACAACAACTCCATTGTTACTATGTGATTTATTATTTCTGATGGCAATTTACTCAGAGTTTTCAATACACTCAACCATGATTTTATCACTCTGCGTTTCATTATGTTTGGATGACGAAATTACATTGCGTTTTAATACATTCAACCACGAAAATTTTCCCCTTGCAATTCATTATGTTCAAATGGAAAAATCACCTTTTGTTTTTAACACATTCAACCACGACTTTCCTCTGTAATTCATTAGTTTTGATGGTGAACCTTACATTGCGATTTTTACTGTTCCATTGACTGCAAACTTACATTCCTTTGCCTTGTTTGAGTGCAATTTAAATGTGATTTTTAATATATATTTGACTGTGATTTTCTTTGATAAAACTCAACACCTTTTGATGATAAAACTCAACAAACTTTCACTGATGAAACCCAACGATTTTGAGGTTAAAACTAAGATATTTGTCATTATTAAAATCAACGAATTGAATGGTAAACCCAACGAATTGATTGACATCATTTTAGTGGCAATGAATTCATATGTATCTCGTGGGTGCACAGGGATATATATTTTTTTAATATGGGTTTTTTATTTTCTTTAATATACGCTCGGTGATAGCCAGTGTCATTGTTATCTTTTTAAATATGCACAACGATATATTCTTTAATAGAGGGTCATTGTTATTTCATAGCACTCCACATGCAATGTTTTGGGGTAGAGTTAATTATAGTTGACAGTAATAATTATGACTGTGAATTTTATGCAATATATAGCAATTTAATAATCATAGAATAAGAGGGTTATTTAGAACATAATGATTTGTCGACATCATTGATTGTTACTTCAATTGACAATGATGTTTATTTACCAGCTATTTATGGTTTAGTACCCATGAAATTTTAGTAATTAATTCATATCAGGGATATCATCTTTATGCCAACTATACCATGCTTAACAGATGGAAGTCGCGTATACACATCCATATAGTAATTGCATACAACAATATTAATAGATTTCAATATCGCATTTAATGTACCTACCATTGAATAATTAATCAACAACATTTATAGTAGCCCTCTTTAATTGCATTGTTATTACTCAACAATTTTAATGTTTAAGGACAACGCTGACAGTAATCTTACTTTTAGATAGCATTGATTGTATGACAACGTTGACATTTTTCATAATTAAATTGACATCCCTTTTTATATGGGTTATGTATAATAATAGTCGACAATAATGTATAATGAACAACACCATTAGCATCCCCGTGGCGATTTATTATTGAATGTCTTATACCCAGCATGCTGGTAGCGAACTGATTACACTGAGATACATACTGCTAAATTAAAAAATAATTGAAGGACAACATGTTTATCTAATGGAATAAAGAACGGCTACCGAATGGCATTTAATAGACAACTTTTTATACATTAATACTGTTAATATTGCTAGACAACATGTTGTAATTTAATATTGTTAATAGTGTTATAATTATAGTGTTATATATTGATATTCTTAATAGAGTTAGATATTAATATTGTTAATAGTGTTAGATATATTAATTGTGTCAATAGTCTTTAATTAATAGTGTTGTATAATGATATTGTTAATATTGTTATATATTGTTAAATTGTTAATTTAGATTTGTATTTATTGATTAATTTAGACTTCTTAAATTAGATAGCAAAGTCGATTATTATATAAGCATAGTAGATCAACAATTCACTTAATTTAATGGATAGTGGGTATATGTTAATCAACATTTCTTGATGTTGTTCAGTGCCTAACTAGATTCACCTTATGATAACATTTATGACCATAGTAGCTAGGTAACAGTTCACTCCTTCGCACTTAGACATCTTTCTTAACAATTAATGGTTTGGTTGGTTGGTGAAGTCATGCAATATCTTGCGTTTTTTCCTTTGAATGATGTCATATTTCATCTTGTCGACCTGTTGCTTGGGGTTTGGGTTTAGTCTTCTTGTCAGTAACTCGGCTCCTAGCGTGTTGGATTCATCTAGAGTCACTAGAATCACCTGGGGACAACATGATTCCTGATGAGGGGATCATGGCATGCCCTATTGTATAGAGGCGAAGGATAACTTGACCAGAGTATGTGCTTCCCGTTGTGGGTGTGTTGATCATTGTAAGCCCGTTGTTGGCCCTTGGGTTGTAACGCCTTTATGTGTTGGGTTTTGCATGCCATAGAGGTTCTAGTGACTGGTCGTCAAGACCATTTTGTCGAGATTGTGGATGTTTTCCTTTAGCTTGTAGGCATTGTTATGGTTGTGTTGGGTGGGCAGTTGTTTCTATCTTTTTGATTTACGCATGTTTCGCCCAGTTGCTCATCGTGCTAATGTGTTGAGTTGTTGTTGTCGGTTTCCTGATATGCATGAGTGTGTTCATCATCCAATTGTGTGGTTTAACTATTGTCATTGTTTCTTTCCTTCCAAACAAAAAAAAAAATCCTTTGCTTTTAGTCATAAAGAAATGGGGCTGTTACATATGGTATCAGAGCAGGTTCAACCCACAACTTGGAATCACTATGGATTTCGTTGATGTGATATTTGATTATGATGTTGCTAATTAAGTTGACTTGTATTCATGCAGGTAATCATGGTTAGAGGACACGACAGAGGTAGATGACGAGGCTCTAGGGGAGGAGGCGCGATGACCAGTAGCATACACGCCTGTTCTAACCCCCAGGGAGATGAATAGGTTGTCGGGCAGGAGAAGATAGCTGTGGGTGATGTGGTTGGGCTTATGAGGTCCTTCTAGCAGATGTCTAAAATACTGATCAATCATTTGGACAGAGATGAGGCCAGGGCATCGACACCCCCTAAGGTTCCACCGTGTGCTCTAGTTGGTACTGGTAGCATTCACCGCGAGCTCGAGAAGGTCAAATTTCTCGAGTTATTTGGTGCCCTGAACAACGCAGTAGTCGAGGCGTGGTTGGAGAATACGGTGATGTGATTTTTACTTTGTGACTATACCTCCAAAATGAAGGTCCACATAGTAGTCTTTCAACTGAAGGGGAGTGCTCTTCTATGGTGGAAGACACTCCTGCCACAACTGAACATGGTCGTCGAAGATGTGTCATGGGAATTGCTCGAGGGACGGTTCCTAGAGAGTACCTATCAGAGGAATTCATTGAGCGTCAGCTCAATGAGTTCAATGCCTTAAGATAGGGAAGTCGTACGGTGCCCAATTACAAGGCCCATTTTATGGAGTTTCTTTGGTATGCTCTGCACCTGAATACTGAGAAAATTAAGGTCAATAGGTTCTTGTTCAGACTTAATGTTAGCATTCGTGCAAAGGTTATGATTTTGATGTTGTGAACCTTGCATGATGTCGTTCAGAAGGCCCTCATAGCAGAGGAGGATCTTATCAGTGGGGGTCAGAGTAGGACTCTAGCGAGACCAACAGGGTAGGTGTTATCTGGTGCACAACAACAATAGACACCAGTTAGATAGATTCCATGATGTCATAGATTCTAGACAGGAATCGCTTTCACCACACCTCTACGACCAACGTCTTAGTAGCCAAATCCTTACCGAGGACCACAACATCAACAACAATGTCAACTGTAGCAACAATAGTTTAGTCCTATTTAGCAGAACCAACCAGGATTCCAGGCTGGAGGGCCGTCAGCTTCTACTTTGAGTACCAGGAGTACTGGACTGAAGAAGGGGTGTTGGACATGTGGGGAGCCACATTACTAGCGTGACTGCCTCGAGGAGAGGACTAGAGTGTCTAGATCAGTAGGACCCACTACCATGGGAGATTTGGGCAAGGCCCATCATATTCATGCAACTGTGAACAACTGCCAAGAAGAGCACCAGTCGACTATGCTTGAGACGTCAGGTACCATCGCTGACCAGACCCTTAGTATTTTGATAGATCCCAGTGCTACCAAGAGTTTCATTTATGGTGCAGCGCTAAAGAGGATTAAGGTAAAGGCAGATGAATAGGATGAATTTAGTTTTGTAGAGACGGATTTGTGAGCCAAACAAAAGGTTGGAGGAAAGGTTACGGTCTATACCCTTAACCTAGGATATTTTGTCACCAGGTCCAACCTGTACGTCACGATCTTAGGATCTTATGATGTCATGATTAGTATGGACTGGTTGGAATGGCATGAGGCGATACTCAATTGGAAGATGAAAGGGTTGATCTTGGTCAATGATGAGGGACATAGACACATGATTGTAGGTCGGAACCAAAGAGTTTCCTTGAGGTTCATCTCTTCCTTGCAGCTACGGAAGAGAATGCACAAGGGGTGTAAGCTTTATGCAATCCTTGCGTTAAATGAAAAGGGAGTAGAAGAAGGTCTCAGACACATTCCTAAGGTGAGAGAGTTTGTGGATGTCTTCCCAAAGGAGTTACTAGGGATGTCGCTAGAGAGGGAATTGGAATTTACCATATACCTAAAACCGGGGACTCAACCAATAGAGAGAACTCCTTATCATATGTCGACCATGGAGTTAAAGGAGTTGAGAAAGCAACTGAAGGAGTTGCTAGACCTGAGACTGATACGTCCTAGTGTGTCACCATGGGGTGCACCTGTTATTTTCATACAAAAGAAGGATGGGTTGTGGAGACTTTGCATTGACCACCGTAAATTGAAAAAGGCAACGATCAAGAATCAGTATTCATTGCCAAGGATTGATGATCTATTTGATCAGATGAAGGGTGCAACGGTGTTTTCAAAGATCAACTTGAGATCAGGGTATCACCAGCTACAGATCAAGGAGGATGACGTCTCTAAGACTGCCTTTAAGGTGAGGTTAGGACATTACGAGTTTACTATTTTACCGTTTGTAATGACAAATTCCCCAGGCGTATTTATGCATTTGATGAATGGGGTTTTCTACGAGTACTTGGAAAAGTTTGTCCAAGTATTCATTAATGATATTTTGATTTACTCTAAGATGATGGAGGAGCATGACGAGCACTTGTGCTTGGTACTACAGTGTGTGTGAGAGAACAAATTGTATGGGAAATTGTATAAATGCTCATTTTATCAATCAAATATTCACTACTTAGGGAATGTCATCTTCGACGAAGGTATAGTCGTGGATCCAACAAAGGTTGAGGCTATTTTGGAATGGCCTGCACCGATAAATGTCTCGGAAGTGCGTAGCTTCATGGGTTTAGTAGGATACTATTGATGGGTTGTCAAGGGATTTTAGAATATAGCAAATCCGATCACGGAATTGCAGAAGAAGAAAAAGAAATTTGTTTGCACCGAGAAATGCAAGGAAGCATTTTAGAGGCTCAAAGAGTTGTTGACAACAACACTGATACTAAAGTTCCTTGACATGGATGCAGACTTCTTGGTATGCACTGACACATCCAAGGAAGTCTTAGGCAGAGTCTTTATGCAAGATGGTCGAGTGATCACTTACATATCGTGGAAAATGATAAGGCATGAGGAGAACTATGCGACGCATGATTTGGAGTTGTCATCCATTGTATATACCTTGAAGGTTTGGAGACACTATCTTGTTGGATGAAAATTTGAACTAAAAACAGACCACTGTGGAGTATAGCACATATTTACACAAAACAACCTGAACGTGTGACAACGACGTTGGTCGAAATTTCTTAGCGAGTATGATTTTAAGATTACTTACATAAAGGGAACAGTGAACCGAGTGGCAGATGCATTGAGTCAAAGACCACACATCTATTCGGTGTTGCCTCTTTAGACGAATCTATGTGAAAATATTCTAACCTTACAGTGCGACGATGACTAGTATAAAGAGGTCAAGGATTTTATCGGACAAAATCCAATGATGGTACCAAGATTTGAAGCATTTACGTTTGACGACAACAGATTATTGAGATTTAAAAATTGAATTTACGTGCCACCGAATGACGAGTTGAGGAGTTTGATCCTAAATGAGGCTCATAGAGCAGTGTACATGGCTCACCTGGGGGTCGCGAAGATGAGGGATGACCTTAAACCCTTATTCTTCTGGAAAGGAATGAAGGCAGACATAGTCAACTATGTGGAAATATGTCTAGAATGTAAATAGATAAAGGTTGAACATAGACATCCAGTAGGATTACTATAACCACACACTATTCCAGAATCGAAATGGGAGGTTATTTTGATGGATTTCATTGTTTTATTTCCACTAACAGAAAGGAGACATGACTCAATTTTTGTGGTAGTTGACACTCTGATGAAGAGTGCTCATTTTATTCTTGTGCATACAGCATATCAGACACCTGACATAGATAGAGTGAGTTTTCATCAGTGAGATTGTGAGGCTAGATAGGATGCCTAAGAAGATTATATTTGATTGAGGATTGGTATTTACTGGACGATTTTGGACTAGTTTCCAAGAGGCCTTGGGAGCCCAACTTAACTTTAGTATTGTGTATCACCTGGAGACAGAAGGGAAAATTGAATGAACAAACCAATTATTGGAAGACATGTTGCACATGTACTTGATGGACCAAAAAAAGAATTTGGAAGAATTCTTTCCACTTGTATAATTCGCATATAACAAGAGTTACCAAAGCACCACTAAGATGGTGCCTTTCAAGTATATTTATGGGTGACCATGTCAGACGTCTTTAAGTTGGGATCGTCTTGAGGATAGGGACCTGGTGGGACCAAAAGCGATCTAATAAATGGAAGACCAAATGAAAATAATAATACAAAGGATCAAAGAAGCGTAGGATCAACAAAAGAGTTATGTCAATGCATGTCGTGTCGACCGTAGTTATGAAGTTGGTGATCAAGTCTTCTTGCGAGAAAAACCGCATAAGAGTTCGATCAAGTTTGGAAAGGGAGATAAAATCTCTCCTAGGTTAGTGGGACCTTTTGAGATTTTGGAGAGGAAGGGGCCCGTGGCCTATCGACTAGCCTTGCTTGATTATTTGAGGCGTATGCAGGATCTTTTTCATGTATCTGTTTTGAGACATTATATTAGTGATCCTACACATGTTATTGACATGAGTTCCTTGTAGGTATCAGATAAGGGGGCACTCACGGCTGAGTCGATCCCCATCCTGGATCATCGCATTTGACAACTACGACATTGAACAGTAGATCAGGTCAAGGTTCAGTGGGACAACTATAGTCKGCACTCGATGACCTRGGAGGACACATATGATATGCACCAATAGTTTCCATTTTTGTTTGATAGATAGACTTATGATACTATGATACACATTATTTCAACACTTATATACTGTGAAAGTTCGAGGCGAATTTTAGACCAAGAGGGGGTGTATGTAACATCCCATTCTTGCGCACACTGAGCAAACTTATTCTTTGAGGACACTTTCTTACAAGTGATCCAGATTATTATACTATTGGTCATTCGATTATGATTATCTGGCATTATGGATGTGATTATATGTTATTTTGCGTATTTACATAGACAGGTTCTATTGACTAGGTTCTCCTGAATGTGCAGGACTTTGGGCCTCGAGGATGAAGAGGCATCGATGAAACCCCTTAGACTCTGGACCGAGTCAGGGAGTGAAATATTGGGGTTGATTGTTGTAGATATGACATATGTACATATGATTAGATGTTATGATGATTGATTATTATTGCTGACATGATTTGTTGATGATGCAGGCTGACGATATCTTGCCCACCAGACTCACATGTGGAGTAGAGGGGTCACGCACGACAACCAGAGACATTGAGGGAGAGGTGTGTATAATATCCCTACCACATCCTACTAGCACTCCCACCATGGCTCAAACTGTATGTTAACAATTACCTAGTTCGAGAAGACCCACGATGCCATGAGGGTACACTGCGACAATCGCTCACGATGATTGTAAGGGGAGCGCAATAAGGCAGGGGACTTATTCCTTAGAGGCCCTTAGTCTCCCACAAGATCACCTGACGGAGTATTGAATCCAAGGGTTTTGATGTCTACCAAGTTAGTCAAGAGGCGAGTGGCGCCCTTGGAGCATGTAGTGCGTCCTGAAGGGCAGGTTGCGCAAGGAAAATGGAAAGAGGCGAGTGACACCCTTAGAGCATGTAGTGCATCCTGAAGGGCACATCACGCAAGGAAAACATAAAAAGGTGAGTGGCACCCTTTGAGAACCTAGTGCATCCTGAAGGGCACGTCGTGATTTCAACAGGTAAGTGAAGAATTCTAGTCGGCCTTAAAATGAATGACGTGATAAGTAATATTTAAAAAAAAAAAAAATTCCCTAGTAAAAATGTCGCCCAACCTAGGAAATTAAAATCTAGGTCTAAGTGATACTTGTGGTAAGAAAATAATAATATAATCATAAGTAAACATGTGATGAGAAGGGGGTAAGAAATTTAATTAATTTATTAAAATCAAATTATTTTGGGGGATTAAATTAAAAAAAAAAAGGAAATGATTGTTTTTCTACATAGGCTAAATAAATTTTAGTAATTAAAAAGAAAAAGGGGTAAAAGGTAATTTTTCTACACTGCTAATTTGAGTTTTAGATAAAAAGGGAAAAGAGGGAAACTTAAAAGAAATAGGAAACTAAGGGAAAAAGGGAAAACATAAAARAAAAAGRGAAACATAAGGAAAAAGAAGAATGACTAACTTAGTAAGGAATCTTTCCTTTAAGAACTTTCTAATTTGAACTCAACTAGGAATTTAGTAAAGTCGTAAGTCATTTAAAATGTGTAAGGGAATATGGGGACACCTAAGAGCGATTTTAGGAATGATTTTAGGAATGATTTTAGGTGGGTGAGGGAAATAGGAATAATTAAATAATTAATGAAATTAAATTTTGGTGCAACTAGGGGGATGGGTGACATGTGTACGGGGGAGATTTTTCTGAATTACATTTATGAAAAATAAATTAAATGGGAATTTGGGAAAGAAATCACTTAGAAACTCTATAAAAAGGATGGAGGAGGAGGAGTATGTATCTCTTCTTGAAGCGTAATGTTACGCTACAGAATTTTTTTCTTGACTGACTTATCTTATGGGAGTTGGGATACCCAACTCGGGCAACGAGTGGTAGCTCAACCTTGCGAGGTGAGTTGGTTGCTAGTTGTTCTTTGGTTTAGTGTGTGTGGCCCCTTTGCATCTTGGCAGGGCTCAGGGGGAAGAAGAGTACCCCTAGTGTTGGCTAGGAGGTACCGGTGAAGTCACATCAGTCGACAAGCAGGAGCTGGATGAATCATGTGGGACAATGACTCGGAGCTGTCACCTTGGGCTATGATATGCACACTTTTATTTTAAATGGTAGATTAATATTGTTCATGTGCTTCCATTAATGTACTTCTATTGTGAAAAAAAAATGTTTTACTCAACATTTTTAATCGAGAAATTAAAGTCATTGTAGCCTTACGCTCACTGCATTCAGTTGATTTCCTTGGCAACCAATCCCTGATCGCTATGACTATTCTGTTGTTTTATTGATTATTATGAAACAATTATGCTTTATCTTTCATCCTCATTCCTAGATCATCAATCCACGCCTGAGAGGTCGTCCAAGAGCCGAATAGATGGTCATCACTTCGATGCATAGTGACCTATAGATTCTAATGCCCTGCTTTTCTGTGCGTGGATGATGAGCGAAGGATATTTTTCCCAGCTGTCTACCCCTGTTGATTGTTCCTGGTTGAATGCTTGTCTTGCGCCTTTTTGCGATTGAATACTTCTGCGATTGTTTATCTTTTCTCTCTATGAACCGCTTATTATCCTCTGCATTTTCACCCTTACTTACCCAACATTCAACCCACTCTTCTTGGCATCTTACACATAGCGATTTGTATTCATTGTGGGCACAACAACTCCATCGTTACTCTGTGATTTATTATTTCTGATGGCAATTTACTCGGAGTTTTCGATGCACTCGACCATGATTTTATCCCTCTACGTTTCATTATGTTTGGATGAAGAAATTACATTGCATTTTAATACATTCAAACACGAAATTTTTCCCCTTGCAATTCATTATGTTCAAATGGAAAAATCACCTTTTGTTTTTAACACATTCAACCACGAATTTCCTCTGTAATTCATTACTTTTGATGGCAAATATTACACTGCAATTTTTATTGTTCCATTGACTATGAACTTACAGTCCTTTACCTTGTTTGAGTGCAATTTCAATGTGGTTTTTAATATATATTTGACTGCAATTTTCATTGATAAAACTCAATGCCAGTTGATGATAAAACTCAACAAAATTTCACTGATGAAACCCAATGATTTTGAGGTTAAAACTAAGCGATTTTTCATTATTAAAAATAAACGAATTGAATGGTAAACCTAGCGAATTGATTGACAACATTTT
Source organism: Picea mariana (assembly GCA_032191745.1). NCBI lineage: Eukaryota > Viridiplantae > Streptophyta > Pinopsida > Pinales > Pinaceae > Picea > Picea mariana. Next base: position 11,596 of record JASDQU010106305.1, read on the forward strand.
AGTGGTAGCGAATTCATATGTATCTCATGGGTGCACAACGATATATTTTTTTTAATATGGGTTTTTTATTTTCTTTAATATATGCTCGGTGATAGACAGTGTCATTGTTATATCTTTAAATATGCACAACAATATATGCTTTAATAGAGGGTCATTGTTATTTCATAGCACTCCATGCACAACATTTTGGGGTAGCGTTAATTATAGTTGACATTAATAATTATGACTGCGACTTTTATGCAATGTATAACAATTTAATAATGAGAGAATAAGAGGGTAATTCAGAATAGAAGGATTTGTCGATAACGTTGATTGTTACCTTTAATGGACAATGCTGTTTATTTACCATCCAGTTATGGTTTAGTACCTAAGAAAATTTAGTAATTAATTCATATCAAAGATATCATCTTTATGACAACTATATCATGCTTAAAAGATGGCAGTAGCATATACAAAGCCATATAGTAATTGCATACAACAATATTAATAGACTGTAATACCGCATTTAATGTACCTTCCATTGAATAATTAATCAACAACATTGATAGTATCTCGCTTTAATTGCATTGTTATTACTCGGCAGTTTTAATGTTTAAGGACAACATTGATAGTAATCTTAATTTTCGATAGCATTGATTCTATGACATCGTTGATAGTTTTCATAATTAAATTGACAACCCTTTTTATATGGGTTATGTATAATAATAGTCGAGAATTATATAATGTATAATGAACAACATCATTATCATCCCTGTGGTGATTTATTATTGAATGTCTTATACCCATCATGTTGGTAGCGAACTGATTACACCGAGATACATACTGCTAAATTAAAAAATAATTGAAGGAAAACGTGTTTATCTAATGGAATAAAGAACGGCTACTGAATGGTATTTAATAGACAACTTGTTTTACATTATTACTGTTAATATTGCTAGACAACATGTTGTAATTTAATATTGTTAATAGTGTTATAATTATAGTGCTATATATTGATATTTTTAATAGAGTTAGATATTAATATTGTTAATAGTGTTAGATATATTAATATTGTTAATAGTGTTATATTAATAGCGTTGTATAATGATATTGTTAATATTGTTATATATTGCTAAATTGTTAATTGAGATTTGTATTTATTGAT
>JASDQU010106305.1:13439-28366 GCA_032191745.1 Picea mariana
TGTGGTGATGACTTGTTGATGATATATTGCTGATATATGTTGCTGATATGTGCTCACATCTAACTGGTTATAAATGACAACAATGGGTAATGAATAAATGTTGAATGCTAATTGATGAGTTTTTGTGCAAGAGGGAAGTTTTGGGAAAAAGAGACCCACACTCATTCACCCCCCCCTCTAAGTGTGGTAGGTGTGTCCAACAGATGCACGTCGTGTAGACCGTAGTTATGAAGTTGGTGATCAAGTCTTCTTGTGAGAAAAACCGCATAAGAGTTCGATCAAGTTTGGAAAGGGAGATAAACTCTCTCCTAGGTTAGTGGGACCTTTTGAGATTTTGGAGAGGAAGGGGCCTGTGGCCTATCGACTAGCATTGCTTGATTATTTGAGGCGTATGCAGGATCTTTTTCATGTATCTGTTTTGAGACATTATATTAGTGATCCTACACATGTTATTGACATGAGTTCCTTGTAGGTATCAGATAAGGGGGCACTCACGACTGAGTCGATCCCCATCCTGGATCATCGCATTTGACAACTACGACATTGAACAGTAGATCAGGTCAAGGTTCAGTGGGACAACTATAGTCTGCACTCGATGACCTAGGAGGACACATATGATATGCACCAATAGTTTCCATTTTTGTTTGATAGATAGACTTATGATACTATGATACACATTATTTCAGCACTTATATACTGTGAAAGTTCAAGGCGAATTTTAGACCAAGAGGGGGTGTATGTAACATCCCATTCTTGCGCGCACTGAGAAAAATTATTCTTTGAGGACACTTGCTTGCAAGTGATCCAGATTATTATAATATTGGTCATTCAATTATGATTATGAGGCATTATGGATGTGATTATATGTTATTTTGTGTATTTACATAGACAGGTTCTATTGACTAGGTTCTCCTGAATGTGCAGAACTTTGGGCCTTGAGGATGAAGAGGCATCGATGAAACCCCTTGGACTCTGGACCAAGTCAGGGAGTGAAATATTAGGGTTGATTGTTGTAGATATGACATATGTACATCTGATTATATGATATGATGATTGATTATTATTGCTGACATGATTTGTTGATGATGTAGGCTGACGATATCTTGCCCACCAGACTCACATGTGGAGTAGAGGGGTCACGCACGACAACCAGAGACATTGAGGGAGAGGTGTGGACAATAGCCCTACCACATCCTACTAGCACTCCCACCATGGCTCAAACTGTATGTTAACAATTACTTAGTTCGAGAAGACCCACGATGCCATGAGGGTAGAATGCGACAATCGCTCACGATGATTGTAAGGGGAGCGCAATAAGGCAGGGGACTTATTCCTTAGAGGCCCTTAGTCTCCCACAAGATCACCCGACGGAGTATTAAATCCAAGGGTTTTGATGTCTACCAAGTTAGTCAAGAGGCGAGTGGCGCCCTTGGAGCATGTAGTGCGTCCTGAAGGGCAGGTTGCGCAAGGAAAATGGAAAGAGGCGAGTGGCACCCTTAGAGCATGTAGTGCGTCCTGAAGGGCACATCACGCAAGGAAAACATAAAAAGGTGAGTGTCACCCTTGGAGAACCTAGTGCATCCTGAAGGGCATGTCGTGATTTCAACGGGTAAGTGAAGAATCCTAGTCGACCTTAAAATGAATGACGTGATAAGTAATATTTAAAAATAAATAAAAATTTCCCTAGTAAAAATGTTGCCCAGCCTAGGAAATTAAAATCTAGGTCTAAGTGATACTTGTGGTAAAAAAATAATAATATAATCATAATTAAACATGTGATGAGAAGGGGGTAAGAAATTTAATTAATTTATTAAAATCAAATTATTTTGGGGGATTAAATTTAAAAAAAAAGGAAATGATTGTTTTTCTACATAGGCTAAATAAATTTTAGTAATTAAAAAGAAAAAGGGGTAAGAGGTAATTTTTCTACACTGCTAATTTGAGTTTTAGATAAAAAGGGAAAAGAGGGAAACTTAAAAGAAATAGGAAACTAAGGGAAAAAGGGAAAACATAAAAAAAAAGGGAAACATAAGGAAAAAGAAGAATGACTAACTTAGTAAGGAATCTTTCCTTTAAGAACTTTCTAATTTGAACTCAACTAGGAATTTAGTAAAGTCGTAAGTCATTTAAAATGTGTAAGGGAATATGGGGACACCTAGGAGCGATTTTAGGAATGATTTTAGGTGGGTGAGGGAAATAGGAATAATTAAATAATTAATGAAATTAAATTTTGGTGCAACTAGGGGGATGGGTGACATGTGTACGGGGGAGATTTTTCTGAATTAAATTTATGAAAAATAAATTAAATGGGAATTTGGGAAAGAAATCACTTAAAAACTCTATAAAAAGGATGGAGGAGGAGGAGTATGTATCTCTTCTTGAAGCGTAATGTTACGCTACATCATTTTTTTCTTGACTGACTTATCTTATGGGAGTTGGGATACCCAACTCGGGTAACGAGTGGTAGCTCAACCTTGCGAGGTGAGCTGGTTGCTAGTTGTTCTTTGGTTTAGTGTGTGTGGCCCCTTTGCGTCTTGGCAGGGCTCAGGGGGAAGAAGAGTACCCCTAGCGTTGGCTAGGAGGTACCGGTGAAGTCACATCAGTTGGCAAGCGAGAGATGGATGGATCGTGTGGGACAATGACTCGGAGCTGTCACCTTGGGCTATGATATGCACGCTTTTATTTTAAATGGTAGATTAATATTGTTCATGTGCTTCCATTACTGTACTTCTATTGTGAAAAAAAAATGTTTTACTCAACGTTTTTAATTGAGAAATTAAAGTCATTGTAGCCTTATTCTCGCTGCATTGAGTTGATTTCCTTGGCAACCAATCCCTGATTGCTAAGACTATTCTGTTGTTTTATTGATTATTATGAAACAATTGTGCTTTATCTTTCATCCTCATTCCTAGATCATCAGTCCACACCTGAGAGGTCGTCCAAGAGTCGAATAGACGGTCGTCACTTCGATGCATAGTGACCTATAGATTCTAATGTCCTGCTTTTCTTTGCGTGGATGATGAGCGAAGGATAGTTTTCCCAGCTGTCTAGCCCTTTTGATTGTTCCTGGTTGAATGATTGTCTTGCGCCTTTTTTCGCTTGAATACTTCTGCGATTGTTTATCTTTTCTCTCTATGAACTACTTATTATCCTCTGCATTTTCACCCTTACTTACCCAACATTCAACCTACTCTTCTTGGCATCTTACACATAGCGATTTGTATTCATTGTGGGCACAACAACTCCATCGTTACTCTATGATTTATTATTTCTGATGGCAATTTACTCGGAGTTTTCGATACACTCGACCATGATTTTATCCCTCTGCGTTTCATTATGTTTGGATGACGAAATTACATTGCGTTTTAATACATTCAACCATGAAATTTTTCCCCTTGCAATTCATTATGTTCAAATGGAAAAATCAACTTTTGTTTTTAACACATTCAACCACGAATTTCCTCTGTAATTCATTACTTTTGATGGCAAATATTACACTGCGATTTTTATTGTTCCATTGACTGTGAACTTACAGTCCTTACCTTGTTTGAGTGCAATTTCAATGTGGTTTTTAATATATATTTGATTGCGATTTTCATTGACAAAACTCAACGCCAGTTGATGATAAAACTCAACAAAATTTCACTGATGAAACCCAATGATTTTGAGGTTAAAACTAAGTGATTTTTCATTATTAAAAATAAACGAATTGAATGGTAAACCTAGCGAATTGGTTGACAACATTTTAGTGGCAGCGAATTCATATGTATCTCATGGGTGCACAACGATATAATTTTTTTAATATGGGTTTTTTATTTTCTTTAATATATGCTCGGTGATAGACAATGTCATTGTTATATCTTTAAATATGCACAAAAATATATGCTTTAATAGAGGGTCATTGTTATTTCATAGCACTACACGCACAACGTTTTGGGGCAGTGTTAATTATAGTTGACAGTAATAATTATGACTGCGACTTTTATGCAATGTATAGAAATTTAATAATGAGAGAATAAGAGGGTAATTCAGAATAGAATGATTTGTCGATAGCGTTGATTTTTACCTTTAATGGACAATGATGTTTATTTACCAGCCAGTTATGGTTTAGTACCTAAGAAAATTTAGTAATTAATTCATATCAAGGATATCATCTTTATGACAACTATATCATGCTTAACAGATGGCAGTAGCGTATACAAAGCAATATAGTAATTGCATACAACAATATTAATAGACTGTAATACCGCATTTAATGTACCTTCCATTGAATAATTAATCAACAACATTGATAGTATCTCGCTTTAATTGCATTGTTATTACTCGGCAGTTTTAATGTTTAAGGACAACATTGATAGTAATCTTAATTTTCGATAGCATTGATTCTATGACATCGTTGATAGTTTTCATAATTAAATTGACAACCCTTTTTATATGGGTTATGTATAATAATAGTCGAGAATTATATAATGTATAATGAACAACATCATTATCATCCCTGTGGCGATTTATTATTGAATGTCTTATACCCATCATGTTGGTAGCGAACTGATTACACCGAGATACATACTGCTAAATTAAAAAATAATTGAAGGACAACGTGTTTATCTAATGGAATAAAGAACGGCTACCGAATGGTATTTAATAGACAACTTGTTTTACATTAATACTATTAATATTGCTAGACAACATGTTGTAATTTAATATTGTTAATATTGTTATAATTATAGTGCTATATATTGATATTTTTAATAGAGTTAGATATTAATATTGTTAATAGTGTTAGATATATTAATATTGTTAATAGTGTTATATTAATAGCGTTGTATAATGATATTGTTAATATTGTTATATATTGCTAAATTGTTAATTGAGATTTGTATTTATTGATTAATTTAGACTTGTTAAATTAGACAACAAAGTCGATTATTATATAAGCAACGTAGATCAACAATTCACTTAATTTAATGGACAATGGGATATGTTAATCAACGTTTCTTGATGTTGTTCAGTGCCTAACTAGGTTCACCTTACGATAACTTTTATGACCATAGTAGCTAGGTATCAGTTCACTCCTTTGCACTTAGACATCTTCCTTAATAGTTAATGGTTTGGTTGGTTGGCGAAGTCGTGTAATAGATTACATTTTTTCCTTTGAATGAAGTCATCTTGCGTCTTGTCGACCTGTTTCTTGGGGTGTGGGTGTATTCTTCTTGTCAGTAACTCGGCTCCTAGCACATTGGATTCATCTAGAGTCCTTGGTCCATATAGGTTATGCTGCGCCAAGGTTATTGTCGCGCCTATCACCTAGGGATGGCATGATTTCTGATGAGGGATCATGACGTGCCCTATTATATAGAGGCAAAGGATAACTTGGCTGGAGTCTGTGCTTCCCATTGTGGTTGTGTGGATCATTGTAAGTTCGTTGTTGGCGCTTGGGTTGTAACACCTTCATGCGTTGGGTTTTGCATGCCATAGAGGTTATAGTCACATTATGGATTGTGGATGTTGTGTTGAGATTGTGGATGTTGTCCTTTAGCTTGTAGGAATTGTCAGGTTGTGTCGGGCAGGTAGTCATTTCTATATTTTTTATTTATGCATGTTTTTCCCAGTTGCTCGTCGTGCTAGTGCGTTGAGTCATTGTTGTTTGTTGCTTGATTTGCGTGAGTGTGTTCGGCGTCTGGTTGTGTGGTTTAGCTGTTGTCATCATCGCCTTCCTTCCAAACAAAAAAAAAAAATTTCTTCGCTTGTAGTCATAACGAAATGGGGTCGTTATTGTTTTACTTGAGATTAAAATTTAATATTACTAGCTTAGCAATAAAAATACTAAAATATGCTAAAAAAGAAATACAAGAAAGCTAATCAAATGCCAATGCATCCACAATGAAATCCCAATTATTGTTAGGGTTTTGGCCTCTTTACGTAACGTCCCCTCCGTTACGACATCAATGTAAGTGACTACAGTAGTGGTAATATTTTTATTTAACATTATTAGACAAGTACTACACGATATTAACATACTTCAATAATACACATTCTAATATCATACACTTCAAAACATGAAAACGATCAAATTCATCATCACTACAACCATTTTAATAATTTCATCGCTTCAATAAAAAAATGTCTAGCCTCCCAACCTACCTGCAAGGTTAGGACCTCCAAGACACATAATCAACGCTCAAGTCTAGGATTCATCCGATTGATTTTGACCATTTAAGGTCTCAAAACTGACAACTGTTATGAGGAACAAGGAGATATCTAATTCCCTTAACCAAGGTACTATTTTGTAACATAACCTCATTTTATGACACAAATAACGATTACAGAGAAAACCAATCATTACGCCAATTAATACGATGTCAACAATTTAACTTAACAACTTACATTTATACAAGAGCGTAGATCGTCAATAGGAACTCAACAACTTACATTTATACAAGGACAAGATCCTAAATGATATCTTACACCATATATAATTTAATCAATTAAGCATCTACCCAAACGATGCATCATCGACACCATTTTTATTTTTCCATTATATCAACAAGAGTATACCATATTACTATAACTAAGGAAATGAAATATGTTTTGAGATAAATCTAGGATTTGAATTACATCTTCAATTACTCTAGATTGTCATAGTCCAATCCTATGTAGTAGTAACTATAACATCATTAATTACCCTAGGTATATTCAATAAAGGTGATATCCATTGTTGTAATGAGAAATATTCCTTATTGATTGATGTCATTTTTATATTTAATTATATAAAAATATTGATGATGCATTTCTATCAAGAAGCTATATGCAATATTATCCAATGATAAATTTCATAAAAAAAAGATAACATTAATTTGATTCAAGTCACTTATTTTACTCTACTTAGATTTCTACTTTAATAATATTACACTTATTATAGTCTTATTATAGGCATAAGATGTGAGTATTTGTAATCTAATACTTTCCATAATTCGGAAGGACTATATACGTCATCCTCAATTAAGGTTAAATTTTATCGAATTTCAGGAGCATGGAACAAGGATTGATTTCCAAGAAGGCGGAAAAGTTGAGGAAAAAGTTTCGATTCCACTTAAATTCACCAAACTGAGGAGATCTAGTACTCAACTCGGAGTAGCAATTATTGCGCAATCGGTACTAAGAGATCAGTACTATGAGATATAAATTATTTGTTCATATCTTTGCGACGTCAAGCAGAGGATGACTCTAAAAATAACGTCTATCAAGAATAGTATCTGGGTTCATGGTTCCCACTCTACTGAGATGGAATGTTTGGTAATAGAACACAGGTCGGACAAGAGGGATTTTCGTTCAGAGCAAAAGGAAGATAGTAAAGTAATAGCCTGAAAGAGAGATAGAGAGAGGTTAGAACTTGATCGACTGCTCATTGGAAATATTCATTCCAAGAACAACTGTCATCCCCATCCAAACGATTCTAAAGAGAATATCAATTAATTGATGTATTAAATTGTTTGGGTAAAAGAATAAGCTCCAAATCCTCATTCTGTTCGAAACCTGTCTTAGAAATATTTGATGTTAATCGGTTTTGGTCCTTCTCTGATCACGAGAGGAAGAAAGAAGAAGTCAAGGATATAACAGTTTCTTTGAGTCAGTCAAATCTTAAAAAGGAAATACCAAATGTGCTTTCGAGCAGAAAGCCAGTCCCAGTATTGGGGATAAAACCATTAGTCTGACTTAAAGTCTTCAGTGTCGAGGGTTTAGTCACTCTAGCTACCATCCATCATGGACATGACAAACATGGTTAGCTTATCTGGGTCTCCTGTATCTAGACCTCACGCCCCATGTGTTTAGATCTGATATTATGAGAGATAGGATAGTGAAGTTTTAAGGATATAACAGGAGAAAGGGGTAAATAATCTTAGCTAGAAGATCTACCAACGATATGGTAGATACATTCTCTCATTGCGCCGTGGTTGATATGCATAATTTACAAAACTGAGAACACTGGAGAAAACTATCAGATAACATAACATTAACAGACTCTTGAATCACCGTGCAGACTTAGATATCACAATAATGAAATCGTGAAATTGTTAGTGGATGCAATCAGACCTACATCGTTATCCTCAAGACAAAATACAAAACACCTAAATGTTATTCCAACAGAAAATTTGTTCCTGAAGATATTCCGAGAAGGGTGGATATACAAAACTTTGCTTTTAAGAAAGGCGTAATTCCTCAGTTGAAGAAAATCAAACAGTAATGAGAGATTTCAAGATTTAAATTGCACGGCGTGCCCTTCAAGAAAAACTTTCATGCTCCAAGGTTGCCACTTTCCTTTGACTAGTTTTGGAAGTTTCTCCAACCCTTGGAGTCAACACTCCACTTGTTTGAACTTGTGAGAGACTAAGGGCCTCTAAGGAATAAGGACTCCAACTTATTGTGTGCTCCTTAGAATCTTCGTGAGCAACTATCTCAATCCTCCCTCATGACATCGTGGACCTCTCGAACTACGTAATATTTAACCTACCATTTGGGCCATGGTGGGAGTGCTAGTCTTCTACACCTCTCCCTCAATGTTTGTTTTATGTGTATGTCCCTTCTACTCCTTATGTGAGTCGGATTAGAAAGCATCGTCAATCCTGCATCCACTAATAAAACCTGTGTCAATAATCCATATCTATGAATTGTACTGAAATAAATCATATGTCACAAGTGCGTAAACAAAATACTCAATCAAAATACAATTCACTCCCTGACTCAATCCAGATTCCAAGGAAGTCCATTGATGCCATCAACATCCATAACATGTCATGTGTCCTACACACTCAGGAAAACTTGTCAATAGCATTTTCCAATACATATACATCAAATAATAATAAGTCACAACACATCATCATCATAATGTATAATCCATAATCTAAACGAAATCATAATGTACCATAACCGGATCACTTGCACGCAAGTGTCCTCAAATAATAAGTCAATAAAAGTGTGCTCGGTAGAGCGAGATGCGACACTTTAGAATATTCTTGAAAGTCCACACATGACTAGCTCCACATGAATGATAAATCATTTTTGACATTGAAACCACTTGGTACCATGGTGTTCAACATCACGGGGAAACTTGCATGTGGTATAAATTCCTCATACTAACTATGATTGAGATTATCTTTGCACCTTGGAAATCTATCAATGTGTAGAACACTATCGAGAGACTTTGGACTATGTATGCAATGGTTTGACCCAAAAAATGATCAGTTAGTGCTCCAAATGATCTTTGGGAGTTTTATGGCCCCAAATCACTAAAATAGGACCTTCCATTGAAATGGGTCTTACAAGCCAATAGCTCCCATTTTCCACTCAAAAAGTACCAAAATAGATGACAAATTATATAGTGATCCACTTGGGATCATCCCTCATGCCTATATCCATATTTATATTAAAATACTCTTATCACCACCTTATTACCATGTTATGTATTATTCAACCTGCAATTAATTTTAAAGCCCCTGGTATGAACAAATGTGGTAGAGTATTTCCTAACTAGTGCATATTCCATGGGAATAACAACCATTCATAAAATTGATTCGGATTATCTACAACAACATCCATCAATAGGAGTGACATGAGCATAATCAGCAAGATAAATAAGAGTAAGAGAAACATTAATGTGAGAAACAAGTATCTTGTGTCCCTCATGATTGGAAACTCTTAATATGTCACATATCTTGAGTATATAATAAGACCCTTGTGTCATGTCTCAAGGAAAGGGTCTAAGGATGACCTAATCTAAAATGTTAAATATGTATTTTGTTGCAAGACCCAATTTATGGAGCTCATTTGTGTGTTGATGTTTTGTTGCATATCATCAAGACTAAGCATTTAGACATCCTCATGTGCATTTGCATCATCCTTTGCTTCTCCTATATCTATAAAGTAACTAATGATCAAACATACAATTTACACAGACTCTTATAATTGCTTCTATGCACATTTAATATGGTATAAATCAATGTATTTTAACTAAAAATATCACGAATATATTACCTTTATCATTTTGTAGCTCATATAATAGTAATGGGAAATTGTCTATCATCTTGCAATCCATCCTTACATAGGAATACAAGACAAGGCCGAGGATGTGATCATCTAAGATGCTTAGCATCGCAATCATTCAATCCTCCAATTCTCAATAGGGTAATATTAGTTTCCATTTTCTAAGAATTAACATACCCCATGGACTCATACATGTAGTGGCCAATGAATATCCAAGGAGTAAGTCAAATCAAGGTCAAAGTTACTCGAAATATTTCAAAAAGTAAGAAATATAACTTTAATGTGTAAACAATAAGTTCCTCAACACACCCTCAAAAAAATACACAAGGTCTAGAACATGAGAAAAGCATCTAATAAAAATTTGAATCTACCAAGAAAGTCTCTAATAGTCCATAATCATGTCCACATTATTCAAAAATCAAAGGACTAGGTAGATAAAAGAGCTAGTATTCCAAGAGAGAGACATTGTCTGAAGACATTGTTACAACTCTTAAACACAATCGAGCATAGATCAACATATATAGCAATGGAAGTAACTGACATATTTGCATATACAATACATATCACACATATTGTTGATGATGTTGTAAATCGACCTATAGGGGCATCTTATATATTACCATGATGTAACAAACTCCCTCAAAGTGAGAAAGATGAGGTCTTACAACTACTTTCTCATCATCAATTATTTCTCAAAAGGTCCAAATGTTCCTTTGGTATCTTTGAAGTGGAACATCCAGGTCATATTGTTAATAATGATGGTGTATGAGTGGACCCTACTTAAAAAAATGTTTTCAGTTGGAATGAAGTTGTAGATCAATCCTTCCAAAATTTGAAGAATGTTATGTGTACAACCCTAGTACTTGCTCTGATAGGCTTCACTAAGACTTTTTTTTGGAATGTGATGCCTCAGGAAAAGGCATCAAAGAGGTTCTCATGGATAACATATTTAAACTATATGGTATGCCACAATATATTGTCACATACCCTGATCCCACTTTCACTAGCAATTTTATGGAAATAATGTTTTAAACTCCATGGAACTCAATTGAATATTAACACCACCTATCAACCCTAGACTAATGTTTAGATTGAATTTTTCAACAAGTGTTTGGAAAAATATTTGAATTCCTTTACTTATGAATAACAGACCCAATGGATTCAGTGGTTACCCCTTGGAAAATGGTAGTACAATACAACTTATCATGGTGCCACTCTAATGACCCCCTTAGACKTTTTTTATGGCCAAAATCTCCCATCAGTACTATCTTACTTACCAAGACTCTCCAAGGTACAGGGAGTCAAGAAAACCCTCATAACCTTGGCTAATATTCTTCACACTCTCAAAGATAATGTGGTCATGGCTCAYAATAGGATGAAKAAATAGGCTTATAAACATCACCCTAAATGTCATTTTGAAAAAGGGGATCAAGTTTTCCTTCAWCTACAACCTTATAAGAAAACCTCCCTCAAACACGACTATCACTAGAATCTTGCTCCAAATTTTTATGGTCCCTATAATATCCTCAAATGTATTGGATGAGTGGTTTACAAATTGGATCTTCCAATCAACTTTAAAATACATCTCATATTTCATATCTATTTCTTAAAGAAAGTGGTTGGATCTRATTGCATGTTCAAACTAGCCTTACTAAAGTGGATGAAGAAGGTTCCATTTGGTTGCAACGTGAGGTAGAAAGTACTATATAAAGATGTAGAAACAATGTAAAAGATGTCTTGTGAAGTTAATTGTAGTTGAGCTCTTCTCAATTCACTACAAGGAAAATACCTTTTAGTGAAGGCTATAGCGATGGTTTCTAATGTTTCAAAATTGACAAAAATTGTCAAAAATGCGTCCGCTACAACATCTATTTTTTATAGCGGATTTTTTTCCGAATATTATAATAGAACATGATTATAACTAAAAAAATATAGGCGGTCAGAGGTGTTAGAAGATGTTTACAAATCGGTGTGTTTTTATGAGGTACAAGCACCAATGTGTACATACACGTACCACACCGGTGTTGTACACTTAACGTCAAGCACTTGGGCAGTAAAATATTTAAGCACCAGGGTGTTTGTCTTATAAGCATCGGGGCGTTAACTGTAAAACGCACTGGGAGAGTTAAAAATAATTAAGCATCAGGGGATTCTTCTTAGAACACATTGGTTCTTTATTAATAAGAAGGCACCAATGTTGTATAAAATAATATGCACCGGTGCGTTACCTAGAAAAAACCCCCTGGTGCATTAAAAATAAAAAGCATGAGTTCTTTTTAGTAACAAACAAGTGTAGGTGCTTATCAATAACACAAAAGCACCGGTGCGTATAAATAACACAAACACATCAGTGCTTATTAATAATCCTAAAGAACTGATGCTTATTAATAAAACAAAAGCACCAGTGCATCGCATACGCTAAACATACCGAAGGCTAATTTTTTAATGTAATTTTGTGGTATTAAATAAATATTGAAACTAGTGCTAATTGATTACATAAAATCACAGGTGCACATTTCTTATGAAACACATTGGTGAATTTTAATATTAAACGCACCGATGAGATTAATAATTAAAATACAACGAGAAACATCGACATGTGATAGTGCAATTATTGTTAATTTTAATTCCATTATTTATCAATAAAATTACATATATCTTATATTTTGATTAGTGAATTTGGATACGATATTTGGATTAATTTGTTATTTCATTAGATTTTGCATCTCTTCATTATAATATTTAGTCATCCATATATTTAATCAGCGATGTAACATTTCACGACGACATTGGACAACACAATAGAATAAATTAGAACATATTTTATTATATGAATAAGAGGGTGTTTGTCATACAAAATGGGACACTTATCGGTAATCCCTTGTCTTTAAATTGGGACACTATGTCCATTACACTAAACAAAAATGTCTGATTTTCATAGACAATTATTTAAAAAAAAAATACAATTACAACTTGCATTGATATCCAAATATATTGGTCATCATTCTTCATTGGAACTGTTGTTAATGCTCGAGCTACTTCCATGCCTTGGGTTATTTTTCTGAATGTTTGGTTGATTGCCTCAATTGTTTTCATCTTCTTCAAGTTCCATCTACAAGCATAAAAAAAAATTGTAACGAGTCTATCTACATTGGTGAGAATAATGAAAATTGAAATAAATAATATAGATGAATGTAAATTGAAAAGTGATGTACCTACAAAGTAAGAATTGACTCATGAATCATACACATATGCTCAAAATAAAACATCATGCCTTGTTTCAACAATTATTTTGTTCGCTCGATTCCATACTTTATTTCCTGCGAGTTTTATACCCCATAATAAATCATATATTTAATATAAAGTATTTTTTTTTGTTTCATTAAGTATAAAATGATAGAAGTAAAATAACATATATTATACTTACAAATTCCACAATCAATTTTTGGCAGGCCAACATATACTCACAACCCTTACTTAACCCAATGTCAATCAATTTTTTTGATGGCTCTTTTTTGTATTCTAGTACTTGTTTGAAGACATTCAAGGATGGTTGTTGTAAAACAACTTAAAATATACAAAAAAAAAAAACCTTAAGTTGTTATAAGGAAATAAAAATTAGTCACAAACTTTGCATCAACTCTTTTCTTCCTTGTCATCGAGTTTTATATGTAGAATGAATTCATTTTTCTTTTCTTTTCTATAAGAGAATATTTGAAAATTAATATTTAATGCTAAATCAATTATTTGTACTTAATAGAAAAATTCAATGATTAGATAGATTTGAAGCATGTTGTTGATACATTCGTTCCACTATATCCCTCATAGTTCTATGAAAAAATTTCCCCCCTTTGATTAAACTTCAACACCACTCCAGATGGGCTAAGGACCAATTCATCAACATTTGCATCTTCTATATTAATTAATTTTGTTTTGTTAGGATGACATTGTGTTCCCTCATTGTTGGTGGCCGTACAACATTAAACATATGTGAATTAATAGATTGTTTGAAGCATGTCATGTAATATTCCTAGGTATATTATTAATGAAAATTCAAAAAAAAATATCATTTTGAATAGTATTTTTTCATTCACCTGATTCATCCCGCTGCAATTTTTCCATCAATATTTTACGTTCTTATACACTTAGATTAGAAATAATCTTACCGAAATTCCTCATTTTGTGGCCTTTCATGACACACACTAACTAATAGATATTAGTTAAACATACATATAGTTCAAACATATTAATTTTGTATAGAATTTACACAGAACCTGCCTTTTTTGTTTTTCTTGATGTGTCATCATTGTGTCGACCAAAAATTTTCTTATTTGAACTCTTCTCACTCATATTTTTATCATTATTCAACTTGTACCATTCAATACATAAATTATTAAATATATTTTATAAATAAATCACATAATTTTCAGCGAAAAAAATCGTTTTAACTGATGTGCTTTTTAAATACAAAGCATCGGTGTGTTTATTACATAAAATGCATCGGTGCATTCAATACAAAAAACACAGAAAAAATTTTAATTTATTTAAAAAAAAATGTGAATTACAACAATGCGATATATATAGAATACATCAGAGCGACTACAGTAGAAAACAAAATCATAGCAAAAAAATTAAACATTCATAAAAGAACAATAGAAAAATTATACACGGATGAAAAGAAAAATTAAAAAAATTATGTGACAACATTTTTTGTGTTGTTTAGATGAGAAAACATCGGTGATAGTTTTTTTTATGCACCATATTTTTTAATTAAAAAAAAATCTGGGCTTTATTGGTGCTCCTTAGACAGAAATGCATTGGTGCGTTTCTGTCGAAATGATGCACCAGAAAATCGGAAAATGTTTTAAAAAAAATCGTCAAATATG
>JASDQU010106305.1:37400-52699 GCA_032191745.1 Picea mariana
ATGACCCTAGGAAGTTGAGGTACCAAATTACACCAACTTACCCATAGGGCCCACATGAATTTTGGCGTTTCACCTTCTAGGGTTAGGTTTTTTGATGTCTAGGGTTTTGGCATTCAAGAGTAATATGAAAAGGGCCTATGGAGCCTCATTTTAATCCATTCTTCTCAGACGGATGTACCTAGAAGCCACATCTCTTCTCAGAGATAGCTACCACCATTCAAGAAAGTTCCAATTCTACAGTTTTATATTTTCAACCTATTTCATTATTTAATAGAAGATATTGTTCACTAAATATTTGTTTTATTCTTCCTATCTCTGTGTTATTATATTCAATCTGGTATTCAGTTTGTTCTGCTCCTAAATCTGGATCAGTGATATCAGAGTGGTCTGCTCTTCGTTTATTTTTCTTCGTGCATGTCCCAGACAAGGTCTGGGTACAAGAAGGTGGGACTCGAACCAATCGAGCGATTACCATATCGGTTGTGTCGAGCTTGACAACAAACCATGGGAGAAGAAAATAAATATGATGGAGAAATATATCCTATTAAAATGTTGCTCGAGGAATCCCTCACGCGACAAAGGAATGAAATGATGGACAACTTCGTGCAGATCCTTCGATGGTTTCCCATGGGAGAATCATCTTCATCAGGCAGCCATCCAACCCCCTTCAAGGTACATGTAAATTTTGATATTCCATTATTTGAAGGACTGATAGATGCAAATGTTGTAGATAAATGGTTGAATTTGCTTGAAGAATATTTTTCGATCCACAATTTTTTCGATCAGGAAAAGATCACTTTTGCACTCCTCAAGGTTGTTCCCCATGTTAAAGACTGGTGGGATACTTACTCTGAGCAAAGGGTCATGGATGAATATGAAATTTTTGTGGTGGCCCCTACATGGGATTCCTTCTGGGACACCATTAAAGAACAGTACTACCCTGTTGGAATCTACGAGGACCAATACACCATATGGACCACCCTACATCAAGAAAGGGACCAGACAGTACCAGAACTCACCAATATTTTCCATGCCCTCCGCACCAAATTGGGTATCAAATATTATGAGTGTCATCTGGTGCTCAAATACCATGGTTTTTTGCATAGATACATTCAAACATAAATGGAGTTCCTGGACATTGCCTCATTGGGCACAACTTATAGATATGTTGTCAAGATCGAGCAAAAATTTAAGAAAAAATGATGAAATTTTGGATCTGTAAGCCCCTCACAACCAAAGTAGGTCAAAGGAAACCCCAACACACACAACAGGGGACAAAGTTGCAATGGCCACCCTCAAGACAATCTGTCCAAGCCGAAACAAGAAGGGCAACGAGAATACGAAGAAGGACACGGGAAAATGGTGTGAGTACCATAAAAGTCCTTGGCACAACTCCGACGAATGTCTCTCCAAGCAGTTCCTCATGGCCAAGTTGAAGGCTTCTGATTCAAATATCGATTTCTAAGTCAAATCCTTAAGGAGGGAACTGAATGATCGATGTTGAACCTAGTGCCATGGTCGCTACCACCAAATTCCTGCCAAGCGAACCAGAATAACTAGAGGAAGGGGAACGCCTCTTTCACTCATAGATGTGGGTCAAGGGGGATCCAATTCACTTCATTGTCGAAAAATTTATTCATAAAAACCTGATTTCAGTTGAGGTCGTCAAGCATTTAAACCTTCCAATGACACCGCACATGCATCCCTACACCATCGACTGGCTTCGTCAAGGAAGAGATCTCTATGTCAGCCAACAATGTCATCTTCCCTATGGCAACAAGCCTTTCAAAGATAAGGTATTGTGTGATATTTCTCCCCTTGAAGTTTGTGATTTTATTTTAGAACAACCATATTTGTGGAAGCATCATGCTATGTATGAGTCTAGACTCCGTAGTGTTATTATTACTTTGGGTAGACAATTGTACAGGATCCCTGAAGTGGCACCGCCTACTGTTATTTCTTTAATCTCTGCTAAGAAATGCAGTAAGGTCATTTCATAGACCGAGAAGTTTGTCTTCTTTGTGATCCATTCTCATAGTAAGAAGAAGGTCTCCACCACATCCATGGCCTCTACAGAACACCTCTCTTTGCAGCAGAAGCAAGTGGATGAGATCGTGGAAGAATACAGAGACATATTTGTCTCACCTATAGGGGTACCAACACACATCCAAATTAATCATCCAATTGATCTGACCCTCGATGAACCTCTACCTAATGGACCAGTATATCGATGCTTGCTGATGGAGAATAAAAAAATCAGGCATCAGATCCAAGAGATTCTTCAAAAGGGGCACATCAGACCTGACTTCTCCCCTTGCAGAAGCCCTATTTTACTAGTGCAGAAGAAGGATGGGACTTGGCTACTCTGCATTGATTACAGAGCCTTAAACAAAATCACAGTTAGGAAATGCTACCCCATTCCCAGGATCGATGACCTTCTTGACCAACTCAAATGGGAAAAGTTCTTCAGCAAGATTGACCTGAAGTCTGGCTACCATCAGGTTCCCATTGAACCAAGTGATGTTTAGAAGACCACCTTCAAGTCTAAATAAGGTCTCTACGAATGGCTAGTCATGCTCTTTGGATTAAAAAATGCACCAACCACTTTCATGAGGTTGATGGACGATGTATTGATACACTTCACCAAATATTTTGTGGTAGTATATTTGGATGACATCCTCATCTTCAACCGAATGTGGGAGGATCACATGTGACATATTCAACAGGTTTTGAGCACTCTGCGACAACACAAGATTTATGTCAACTTGGTAAAATTCTCCTTTGGAATGAACAGGGTCCAATACCTGGGCTACATTGTTGATGAGAATGGGGTACATTTTGATACAACTAATATCCTAGTCATCTGTGACTGGAGATCCCCGACCATAGTGACTGAGCATCGAAGCTTCTTAGGACTTGCCAAGTTTTACCGATGGTTCATGTTGGGATTCTCCCATGTTACCTGTGCCCTTAGACAAGTGACCAAGGACGGTGGTAGGGCCAATTTCGTGTGGGGGAAGGAGCATCAATGAGCATTTGAAGATATGAAACATCGTTTGTGCTTAGCTCCAACACTCTATTTTCCCGATTTGCAACAATCATTCGAGATTGAGACTAATGCATATGACTATGTTGTGGGCGCAATTCTCACTCAACATAGGCATCTGGTGGCATACCATAGTGAGACACTCTCTGATACTGTCTGGAAATACCCAACCTATGACAAGGAAATTTATTCCATTGTACAAGCATGCCGTGAATGGAAACATTACATTATGGGGAAAGAAATGATCATACACATTGATCACAAGACTTTGTAGTTCATACAGACACAAGGGAAATTGCAGAATGACCGCCATTAGAATTGGTCCACCTTCCTGCAATAGTTCCATATCAACATCAAGTATAAGACAAGTATCTCCAATCGTGTCATTGACTGCCTCAGTAGGCCTCCTGTGGTTGCACTTACGACTATGCTCCATTCCCATGGACAAGAAACATAGGAGTGGACCCAACTTTACCAACAATATCCGGACTTCGCGACCACATATCGGCTCTTGGGTACATGCACCACTACCACTGATTTTCACATTCAAGACGAAATCTTATGCCACCTAGGCCACCACTATGTTCCTACAAGAAAGCGTGCAAAGATGATTTGGGAAGCCCACTACAGTCAGGTGACATGACATTTTAGCATAGAGAAAACTGTGGTCATTCTTCAGAAACATTTTATTGGCCAAAAATTCAACAGGATGTTAGTAAATATATCATATCTTACACTTCTTGTGCCATTGCCAAGCTTTCCATCAAGAAGCAAAAGTTATACACCCCTCTTCTTATTCCTGAGAATCTGTGGGAATCCATCTCCATGGATTACATGTATGGTTTGTCATCCACTGAGCATGGAAATGACTGCGTGTTTGTGGTTGTTGATTGGTTTTCGAAGATGACCATCCTCACATCCTGTAAGAAGAATGTCACAGTGACAGATACTACCAAGCTCTTATTCAAACAAGTTTGGGTTCACTTTGGGATACCACATACCATCATCTCTGACCAGGACAGCAAGTTCCTCAACACCTTTCGGTCGAGTCTTTTGTCTATGTTGGATACAAAGCTAACAAAATCCACTTATTTCCACCCCCAAACTGATGGCCAAACCGAGGTCATCAATTGGATGATTATGCACATCCTACGACGTGCAATTCTAATCATCCCTGTACATGGGATGAGAGTCTCCCATATGTCCAACACAGCTACAACAGGGCTCTCCATAGTTCCACCAACCATAGCCCATTTCAGGTGGGTCTGGGATTCCAACCCTTGGGACCCATTGATTTTTCACTTCCTCTTGCCACCACATAGAAAAAATCTTCCCCTGATCAGTTTGTGATTGACAAAGACACCAAATTCATTGATCAGATTTAGCACATTCGCCAACAAGTACATGAGATTTTGTAGAAATCCAATGCTAAGTACAAGCAGCGCCATGATAAACATAGGGTGCCACACCAGTTTCAGTTTGGCGAAAAATTATGGTTACATTTATAGAAGGAGCCTCTCACCGGGCCCCATCAAAAGCTTCAAACACTTTGTTATGGGACTTACACTATCACCAAGGCTATGGGTAGTAATTCTTTTGAGCTCAACACTCCACCCTTCATTGGTCTTCGTCCACTATTCAATGTGGACCTCCTTCAGCCGTATTTTCCACCATTATTGGACACCTCTGAGATCTTTGAACAACTGACACCAAGAAATTTCAACCTTAACTACATGGAACAAGCATCCACTGATCATATTGTGGACACACAAGTCAAGGGCACTTGCTAGCAGTGGATCCATGTTTATCTCATTATCAAGGCAGGGAAACTCCTACACCAAGGAAAGTGGCTCACCCGGGGCCAAATCAAGAAGAATTTTCCTTACCTGATGGGGGAACTCAATGAAATGGAGACTATTCCTTCCTAAGGGGGGAGTATTGATCCAGGTGGATATTGGTGGCTACCCACCTATTCCAACTGGCTCCTCATATCTGTTTTTGTTCAACACATCTTTCTGTACTAATTTATATTTGTGAGTTCTACACTTTTGGGGTTTTCTAAAGCCTCACACATTCTCCAGGTGGATATAGGTGGCCTCTCGCCTAATCCAACTAGTTTATTTTGTATGTTTTCATGTCAACACATCTTATTGTACTTTTCGGGATGTTTTGGGGCCGTAAACATTTTTTTTGGATCACCATAGTCATATTGTAGACAGATTCAGATTCTGATGGCAAAATGTGTATTTCTCTGAAAGACCTTTCCAATGGGCTATCACGCGCCTAAAACAGAGGTCGTATGCAAAATTTATGACCCTAGGAAGTTGAGGTACCAAATTACACCAACTTAGCCATAGGGCCCACATGACTTTTTCCATTTCACCTTCTAGGGTTAGGTTTTTTGATGTGTAGGTTTTTTGCATTCATGATTAATATGAAAAGGGCCTATGGAGCCTCATTTTAATCCATTATTCTTAGACATATGCATGTAGCAACAACATCTCTTCTCAGAGATAGCTACCACCATTCGAGCAAGTTTCAGTTCTACAGTTTTAAAGTTTCATCCTATTTCATTATTTAATATAAGATATTGTTCACTTAATATTTGTGTTATTCTTCCTATCTAAGTGTTATTGTATTCAATCTGTTAATCAATTCATTTCTCTCCTAAATCCGAATCAGTGGTATCAGAGTGGCTTGCTCTTCATTTATTTTTCTTTGTGCATGTCCCCGACAAGGTCTGGTTACAAGAAGTTGGGAGTCGAACCAATCAATCCATTACCATATCAACCACGCCAAGCCCGACAACAACCCATGGGAGAAAAAAAGAAAGATGATGGAACAGGATATCCTATTAAAATGTTTCTCAAGGAAGCCCTCACACGATAAAGGAATGAAATGATGGACAACTTCACGCATATCCTTCGACGGTTGCCCACGAGAGAAGCATCTTCATCAGGAGGCCATGCAACCCCCTTCAAGGTACAATTAAATTTTGATATTCTATTATTTTAAGGACTGATAGATGCGAATGTTGTAGATAAATGGTTGAATCTTCTCGAAGGATATTTTTCGGTCCACAATTTTTCCGATCAAGAAAAGATCACTTTTTCACTCCTCAAGGTTGTTCCCCATGTTAAATACTGGTGGCATACTTACACTGAGCAAAGGGTCGTGGAGGAATATGAAATTTTTTTGGTGGCCCCTACATGGGATTCCTTCCTGGATGCCATTAAAGAACAATACTACCCTGTTGGAAGCTACGAGGATCAATACACCAGATGGACTAACCTACGTCAAGAAAGGGACTAGGCAGTACCAGACTTCACCAATATTTTCCATACCCTTCACACCAAATTGGGTATCAAATATTTTGAGCATCATCTAGTTCTCAAATACCATGGCTGTTTGCATAGATACATTCAAACAGAAATGGATTTCCTGGACATCGCCTCATTGGGCACAACTTATAGATACGCTGTCAAAATCGAGCAGAAATTTAAGAAGAAACAACGAGAGTTTGGATCTGCAAACCCCTCACAGCTGAAGAAGAGAAAAGGCAACCCCAACCCACACAGCAAGGGAAAAAGTCACAATGGCCGCCCTCAGGAAAATCCATCAAAGATGCAACACGAGAAGGGGAATGAGAAGATGAAGAAGGACATAGGAAAATGGTGTGAGTACCATAAAAGTTGTTGGCACAACACTGACGAATGCTGCTCTAGGTAGTCTCTCATGGCCAAGCTAAAGGCTTCCGAGTGAGAGGTCAATTCTGATTCCAAGTCAAATCCTAAAGGAGGGAAGTGGATTATCGATTTTGAACCCAGTGCCACAGTCGCTACCACCAAAGTCCAGCCAAGCGAACTAGAAGAACCAGAGCAAGGGGAATGCCTCTTTCACTCACAGATGTGGGTCAATGGGGCTCTGATTCACTTCATTGTCGACAAAAGTAGTCAGAAGAACCTGATTTCAGTAGAGTTCATAAAGAAAATGAACCTCCCAACGACACCGCACCCACATCCCTACACCATCGGCTAGCTTTGTCAAGGAAGAGATCTTCGTGTTAGCCAACAGTGTCATCTACCCTACGACATCAAGATTTTCAAAGATGACATATTGTCTGATATTTCTCCCCTTGAATTTTGTGATGTTATTTTAGGACAACCATATTTATGTATGTGTCATGTTGTGTATGATTCTAGACCTCGTAGTGTTATTATTACTTTGGGTAGAAAATTGTACAGGATCCCAGAGGTGGCACTGCCTACTGCTATTTCTTTAATATCTGCTAAGCAATGCAGTAAGGTCATTTCACAGATTGGGAAGTTCATCTTGTCTATGATCCATGCTCACAGTAAGTAGAAGGGAACCACCACATCCGTGGCCTCTACACAAATCCTCTCTTTGTAGCATAAGCAATTGGACGAGGTCGTGGAAGAATATAGAGACATCTTCATCTCACCTACAGGGGTACCGACACACTACCAAGTCAAGCATCCAATTGATATAACCCCTGATGCATCTCTACCTAATGGACCAATCTATTGGTTCTCACTGATGGAGAATGAAGAAATCAGGCATCAGCTCCAAGAGCTTCTTCAAAAGGGGCACATCAGACCCAACTCCTCCCCTTGCAGAAGCCCGATTGTACTGGTGCAGAAGAACGATGAGACTTGGTGACTATGCATTGATTACAGAGCCTTAAACAAATTCACATTCAGGAACCATTACCCCATTCCCAGGATCGATGACCTTCTTGACCAACTCAAGTGGGAAAATTTCTTCAGCAATATTGACTTGAAGTCTGGATTTTCATGGTCCCATCGAACCAACTGATGTCTATAAGACTGCCTTCAATTCTAAAGAAGGTCTCTACGAATGGCTAATCATTCCATTTGGCTTAACAAATGCACCAACCACTTTCATGAGGTTGATGTACTATGTATTAAGACCCTTCACCAACTCTTTTGTGGTATTATATTTGGATGAAATCCTCATCTTTAGCAAAATGTGGGAGGAGCACACATGACATATTCAAAAGGTTTTGAGCACTCTGCAACAACACAATATTTATGACAACCTAGAAAAAATCTCTTTTGGCATGAACAAGGTCCAATACATGGGCTACATTGTTTATGAGCATGGGGTACATGTTTATCCAACTAATATCCAAGTCATCCATGACTGGCTAGCCCCGACCACACTGACCGAGATTCAAAGCTTCTTAGGACTCACCAATTTTTATCGACGGTTCATGTTGGGATTCTCCCATATTGCCTGGGCCCTCAACCAGGTGACCAAGGGAGGTGGTAGGGCCAAGCTCGTGTGGGGGAAGGAGAAGCAACAATAATTCGAATATTTGAAGCATTGTTTGTGCTCATCTCGAGTACTTTTCTTTCCCAATCTGTAACAACCATTCAATATTGAGACTAATGCATCTAACTATGTTGTGGATGTAGTTATCACTTAGCACAAGCATCTAGTGGCATACCATAGTGAGACACTCTCTGATACTGTCTAGAAATACCCCACCTATGACAAGGAAATGTATTCCATTCTACAAGCCTGTTGTCAATGGAAACATTACATTTTGGGGAAAGAGACGATCATACACACTGATCACAAGCCTCTACAGTTCATACATACACAGGGGAAATTGCAGAACGACCACCATCAGAAGTGGTCCACCTACCTGCAAGAGTTCCATCTCAACATCAAGTATAAGACATGTATCTCCAATCGTGTCGTTGACTACCTCAGTCGGCCTCCTTTGGCTACACTTACCACTGTTCTCCATTCATGTGGACATAAAACATCGAAGTCGCCCCAACTTTACCAGCAATATCTGGACTTCGCCAGCACATATAAGCTCTTGGGTACAGGTGCCACTGTCACTGATTTTCACATTAAGGACAAACTCTTATGACACCTGGGCCATATCTGTACTCCTACAAGTGAGTGTGCAATGATGATTTGGGAAGCCCACTACAGTCAGGTGGTAGGACATTTTGGCGTAGAGAAAATTGTGGTCATTCTGCAGAAACATTGTTATTGGAAAAAACTTTGACATGACGTCAACAAATATATCATATCTTGCATTGCGTATTCCATTTCCAGGTCAGACATCAAGAAGAAAGGCTTATACACCCCTCTTCCTATTCCCAAGAAGTCATGGGAATCCATCTCCATGGATTACATGTCTGGTTTTTCGTCCACTGAGCATGGAAATGAGTGTGTGTTTGTGGTCATTGATCGATTTTCGAAGATGGCCATCCTCAAAGCCTGTAAGAAGAATGTCACAGTGGAATATACTACCAATATATTCTTCAAACGAGTTTGGTTTCACTTTGGGGTACCATAGACCATCATCTCTGACCAAGACAACAGGTTCCTCAGCACATTTTGGTCGAGTCTCTGGTCTTTGTTGGACACCAAGCTCAAAAAATCCACTTCTTTCCACCCCCAAACCGATGGCCAAACCGAGGTCTTCAATCAGATGATTGTGCACATATTGAGCATGTACAATTCTAAGAATCACCGTACATGGAACGAGAGTCTCCCATATGTCCAAAACAACTACAACAAGGCTCTCCATAGTTCCACTTGCCATAGCCCATTTCAGGTGGTTCTGGGATTCCAACCCTCGGGACCCATTGTTGTTTCACTTCCTCTTGACACCACATAGACAGACTCTTTCCCTGATTAGTCTTCGATTGACAAATCCACCATATTCATTGAGCAGATTCAGCACATCCACCAATAGGTACAAGAGATTTTGCAGAAATTAAATGCTAAGTAAAAACAACGCCGTGATAAACACAGGGTACCACACCAGTTTCAGGTTGGCAACAAATTCTGGTTACATTTGCAGAAGGAGCATCTCACTGGGCCCCATCGAAAGCCTCGTCCACTTTGTTATGGGCCTTACACTATCACCAAGGCTATGGGTAGCAATTCTTTTGAGCTCAACACTCCACCCTTCCTTAGTCTGCATCCAGTATTCAATGTGGACCTCCTTTGGCCATATTTTACACCATTATTGGACACCTCTGAGATCGTCGAACAATTGACACCAACAAAGCTCAACCCTGACTGCATGGAACAAGCATCCATCGATCATATTGTGGACACACAGTTCAAGGGAACTCACCAGTAGTGGATCCAACTTTATCGGGTTGTTAAGGAAGGGAAAATTCCTACACCAAGGCAAGTGGCTCACCCAAGGCCAAATCGAGCAGAATTTTCCTCACCTGATGGGGGAACTCAATGCAATGGATACTATTTCTTCCTAAGGGGGGAGGATTGATCCAGGTGGATATTGGTGGCCACCCACCTACTCCAATTGGCTCCTTGTGTCCATTTTTGTTCATCATGTCTTTCTGTATTGATTTATAAATATGAGTTCTACACTTATGGGGTTTTATGAAGCCTTGGTAATTCTCTAGGTGGATACAGGTGGCCTCTTTCCTAATCCAAATAGATTATTTTGTATTTTTTCAGGTCAACACATCTTGTTGTACTTTCAGGGCTATTTTGGGGCCCTAAACATTGTTTTTTTGTATTGCCACAATTAGACTGTAGACAAAGTTAGAGTCCGATGGAGGAATGTGTAGTTCTCTGAAATATCTTTCCAATGGGCTATCACGCACCTAAAACAGAGGTTGTATGCAAACATTATGACCCTAGGAAGTTGAGGTACCAAATTACACCAACTTACCCATAGGGCCCACATGACTTTTGGCGTTTCACCTTCTAGGGTTAGGTTTTTGGATGTCTAGGGTTTTGGAATTCATGAGTAATATGAAAAGGGCCTATGGAGCCTCATTGTAATCCATTCTACTCAGATGGAAGTGCATAGCATCCACATCTCTTCTCAGAGATAACTACCACCATTCGAGCAAGTTTAAGTTCTACAGTTTTACAGTTTCAGCCTATTTCATTATTTAATAGAAGATATTGTTCACTAAATATTTGTGTTATTCTTTCTATATCTATGTTATTGTATTCATTCTGTTAATCAGTTCGTTCCAATCCTAAATCTACATCAGAATGCACCAATGCATCATTTATAATTATGCACTGACAAAAATGAACTATACATTTTCGGTGCACCCTGTAAAATTTATAAAGCGCACCGCGTGCGATGCAATCTGAATGGTTCAAACGCACCACGCATAATGGTTTTTTGAAAAACAATGAAAATTTTACTCAATTTCACAATTTAATCCTGTAAAAATTCAATGTACAAAGAAATAAATAATTTACCCATACATTTTCTCATCAAGGAGGCATGGTTGGGATGTAGTGAAAAATAACAAATTTACCCACTATATGGAAAATTTGGAATCCCATGAACTGAGCACTGAACGAAAACAAGGCAAGCAACGAAAGAACCAACAATAGTGTGCTTCAACTGGGAAAAGGTGGCACTGATTCTTGATAACTTCTCTGCACTAGAAATGATAAAAATGTTTTTTTACTGCCACTTGTTTTTTTATTTACCCTGTTTCGGTGCCCTTACATTAAGCGCACTACTGTAAACAACACATTATTTTTTTATTTTTTTAAACCTGCGATGGTGCACCAGTTTGGAATGCACTAGTGTGCCCAAGGGACAACAATGCATCATTATGCATTTTTAAAAGTAAAAATTCAATGATGGTGCACCCATTTGTTGCGCACCGATGCGCTCATTTAGTGCGCACCGATGCTCACGAGCTTCTTTTATATGATGCACACAGTTGTTTTCTACTTTTTTGAAATAACTTTACAACGATGCACCATTGTATATTAGCATCGGTGCATTGCATTATAGTGGTGCATCAATGAAATATAGACTTATAAACACACCATTAAAAAAACTTTTTCTAAAACATCTTCCCAAGAACCTCCACTAGTGACCTCCACTACAAACAGATTTTTGGGCTATATTTATAGGGGATTCAACAAAAACATTTGTTATAGGGTATTTTACTTATAGTGATTGGAGATTCCCCCCTCAAAGAGAAAAGTGAACATTGCTTCCAATAATAAAGGTATAACATTTTGGTGCTATTATGGTTCTTTATTTGTCTATTCTGGTTGTTATCTATCTTTTCTACAGGGAAAATTTTAAGAACCCCCCCTAAATTTATATGTATAATAAATGGGTGAATCCCCATTACACATGGGAAAGTGTGAAGACTATTTTATCAATAGCATAATATTCATATATAATTTTTTGGTGAATCTTTCACCAAATTATAGAATCTTGTAAAATTTGGGCGAATCTTTCATAGAATTATAAAATATTGTGAAATTATGGTGAATTTTCACATAATTATAAAACCTTTTAGAATTATTGGTGAATCTTTTAAAATTCTATTAATTAAACAAATTTGAATCAATGTTCTATCTTGGGAGTATTCCAAGCAAATCTAGTACAAGACAGAGCACTTATGTGCTCACCTACATAATGTAGTTAGCATGACATTTTGGAGACTAAATCTATATGTCAAGCACTAAAAATATATATGCCTATATCACTAAATATATACATCTCTTATCTCTCCTTATGCTTTCCCTCTATGCAATTTACCATATCCACAATGTTCTAGGCTTGTTTATAGAATTTAGTTGAGAAGCCATCAAGGCTTAAAGCATTGTCAGGATTCATGTCTCACATAACTTTGTTAATCTACTCAAGTGAGACATTGTTGGGTGCTAAAATTGCCCCATTTTCCTTATCATTTCCATGCCATTTTCATCTCATTATCTTGTATTAATTCATCACTATTGTTTACATTTCATATGAGAACATCAATCCTGGAGCAGGTGCAATTCATTATTCATTCAACATTATGTTATGTTAAAACTTAATTTATAGTTTACTTGTAAACTAGGATGCTGTTTCCTTAGTCCTAATTTGGGTAATTACATAATCATACATGTAAACCATGAAGATGTACATATATGAAAATATGTTGGTACTGAAACATCGTATTGAAACACCTGTCTAAAACATGTTGTACGCATGAAGAAGACTATGCAAAATTAATAAGAATGAATGCAGATATGTTGGTGCTAAAACATTGTGCTGAAACAACTGGATGAAACATGTTGCACCCATGAAGAATACTATGAAGAATTAATAATAATTTTCAATCAATGAATATATGCTAGTGCTAAAACACCATGCTAAAACATGTACGAAGAAGACTATGTTAATCTACTCAAGTGAGACATTGTTGGGTGCTAAAATTGCCCCTTTTTCCTTATCATTTCCATGCCTTTTTCATCTCATTCTCTTGTATTAATTCATCCATATTTTTTACATTTCCTACGAGAACATYAATCCTAGAGCAGGTATAATTCATTATTCATTCAACATTGTGTTATGTTAAAACTTAATTCATAGTTTACTTGTAAACTAGGATGATGTTTCCTTAGTCCTAATTTGGGTAATTACATAGTCATACGTGTAAACCACGAAGATGTACATATATGCATATATGTTGGTGTTGAAGCATTGTGCTGAAACATGCTACATGCCTGAAGAAGACTATGAAAAGTTAATAAGAATGAATGTTGATATGTTGGTGTTGAAACACCTAGCTAAAACACATTGCACRCATGAAGAAGAATATGCATAATTAATAAGAATGAATTCAGATATKTTGGTGCTGAAACACCATGTTTAAACACACACAAAGAAGACTATGGACCCACTAATTCYATCATATCCAGTTGGCAGAGTAACTCCACCATTTTTATCTGTGGCCATCAGTAATAAGTATCTATTAATAGAAGGTACTAATAACATTGATTGGACAATTGAACATGATYGCCACTTCATATTTTTCTTGTCRTCGATAAGTTCCTACATGTACGTGTTCGTGGTTTACAACCTACATGTATGACTGTGAAATGTGTTTGACATGATACTATGAAATAATGATTTTTCCATGCCCTTCCACATCACCAATAGACAACCAATACCATCAATTCAAGTTGGGGGGTATCCCATCATCCCTGAATAAATTAGCCAATCACCGCCATAAACGTTCAATCAACATGTTTTTCAGGTTGACTTTTCCCATGAAATTTGAATCACCACCACCTTGCCAAAAATACCAAAAAATATCCTTCCATTGTTCCTGCACACTCATGCATGTTGAAGCTCATGGGTCTGTGTTGGTAATTTTGAACCTAAAACTCCTTTGCAATACTAACATCTAATTACACAAAAGAACGTTCAACATGGGAGGATTTGTAGTCTATCATGAACCAGTAACCCTCAAAGCCCTGTGTTGGTGCCCAAAAGTCTACATAATATTTGAAGACGCAGGGTGGGTAGCATATTTTGAGTGGTTGGATGGGTTTGACAGTGATATTTCCCTAGAATTCGCCTGGAATTTAACAGGAACCCATTCTCATGTTAGAGGTTTGGATATACATGTAACATATGTGGTTATATCCTCTATTACACAGCTTCCCAAGATTGGCAGAAAATGGTTTGGATGAAGGACAACCATTCCTAATGGAAAGACCAATTTCTTGGAGGAAGGAGAGCAAGCGTATCCTAGAGGACGTGGCACAACAGTAGAGTCTTTACCTCAAAATTGGGACCAAGTTGTTGTTGTCTTGATGAAATATGTTACATCTGAGGGTAGGTACAAGATTGTTTACACATATGATATTGTTCTACTATCACACCTTCGTCATGGCTCATTGATAAATATGCCATATTATCTATTAGAATATTTTCATAATATGGAACATTATGTAAGACAATCTTGTTTTCTCCAAGGTTCTATCACACACCACTGTGTGATAAAATTAATAGTGTTGAGAGCCTTGAAACTAAAAAACCAAACATGGGCTCAATTCATCGCCAAGGGAGCAGTAGAAGTTGATGAAAATGATGGCAATGAATCAGAATGGGAGGAAGGAAGTAGTGACAAGAGTATTTCAAACAAGGAAAGAGAGGAAAGAGAAGAAATTAATGAAGAGTTGGGACAAGTAATGTTGCTAGAGAACTAGGACATGGAAGTGGTGATGGAGGAATGAGGGATATACCTAGAGTTGTGATTGAAAAATATGTACATATGGTATATCTTGGAGTGTAGATGGAGGAATCTCTTCACCAAAACCTTGAAAAATCACCTACCATTATAGAAAAGTAAAATGAACAGTTGATAGAGGACAGTCAATCAACACAAAATGAAGGAGCGGATACAGAAAAAGAACTAAGTGTGGAAGAACCTGTTGGAAC
>JASDQU010106305.1:59900-74364 GCA_032191745.1 Picea mariana
TTCAACACTCTAAAACTAGGGAAAGAGTAGTATTCTGTCACGGTTTGTTCCAGATCTAGGTGGATCTGTGGAGATTGGTCTGTGTCCGCACTCACGAATTTATCCTTGAACACTCACCCAAGGCCAAATCGAGCAGAATTTTCCTCACCTGATGGGGGAACTCAATGCAATGGATACCATTTCTTCCTAAGGGGGGAGGATTGATCCAGGTGGATATTGGTGGCCACCCACCTACTCCAATTGGTTCCTTGTGTCCATTTTTGTTCATCATGTCTTTCTATATTGATTTATAAATATGAGTTCTACACTTATGGGGTTTTATGAAGCCTTGGTAATTCTCTATGTGGATACAGGTGACCTCTTTCCTAATCCAAATAGATTATTTTGTATTTTTTCAGGTCAACACATCTTGTTGTACTTTCAGGGCTATTTTGGGGCCCTGAACATTGTTTTTTTGTCTCGCCACAATTAGACTGTACACAAAGTTAGAGTCCGATGGAGGAATGTGTAGTTCTCTGAAATATCTTTCCAACGGTCTATCACGCACCTAAAACAGAGGTTGTATGCAAACATTATGACCCT
This sequence comes from Picea mariana, assembly GCA_032191745.1. NCBI lineage: Eukaryota > Viridiplantae > Streptophyta > Pinopsida > Pinales > Pinaceae > Picea > Picea mariana. Next base: position 60,483 of record JASDQU010106305.1, read on the forward strand.
AGGAAGTTGAGGTACCAAATTACACCAACTTACCCATAGGGCCCACATGACTTTTGGCGTTTCACCTTCTAGGGTTAGGTTTTTGGATGTCTAGGGTTTTGGAATTCATGAGTAATATGAAAAGGGCCTATGGAGCCTCATTGTAATCCATTCTACTTAGACGGAAGTGCATAGCATCCACATCTCTTCTCAGAGATAACTACCACCATTCGAGCAAGTTTAAGTTCTATAGTTTTACAGTTTCAGCCTATTTCATTATTTAATAGAAGATATTGTTCACTAAATATTTTTGTTATTCTTTCTATATCTATGTTATTGTATTCATTTTGTTAATCAGTTCGTTCCAATCCTAAATCCGCATCAGAATGCACTAGTGCATCATTTATAATTATGCACTGACAAAAATGAACTATGCATTTTCGGTGCACCCTGTAAAATTTACAAAGCGCACCATGCACGATGCAATCTGAATGGTTCGAACGCACCACGCATAATGTTTTTTTGAAAAACAATGAAAATTTTACTCAATTTCACAATTTAATCCTGTAAAAATTCAATGTACAAAGAAATAAATAATTTACCCATACATTTTCTCATCGAGGAGGCATGGTTTGGATGTAGTGAAAAATAAAAAATTTACCCATTATATGGAAAATTTGGAATCCCATGAACTGAGCACTGAACGAAAACAAGGCAAGCAACGAAAGCACCAATGATAGTGTGCTTCAGCTGGGAAAAGGTGGCACTAATTCTTGATAACTTCTCTGCACTAGAAATGATAAAAATGTTTTTTGACTGCCACTTGTTTTTTTATTTACCCTGTTCCAGTGCCCTTACGTTAAGCGCACTACTGTAAACAACACATTATTTTATTTTTTTTAAACCTGCGATGGTGCACTAGTTTGGAATGCACTAGTGTGCCCAAGGGACAACAATGCATCATTATGCATTTTTAAAAGTAAAAATTCAATGATGGTGCACCCATTTGTTGCGCACCAATGCGCTCATTTAGTGCGCACCGATGCTCACTAGCTTCTTTTATATGATGCACACAATTGTTTTCTACTTTTTTGAAATAACTTTGCAACGATGCACCATTGTATATTAGCATCGATGCATTGCATTATAGTGGTGCATCAATGAAATATAGACATATAAACGCACCATTATAAAAAAAAATTCTAAAACATCTTCCCAAGCACCTCCACTAGTGACCTCCACTACAAACAGATTTTTGGGCTATATTTATAGGGGATTCAGCAAAAACATTTGTTATAGGGTATTTTACTTATAGTGATTGGAGATTCCCCCCTCAAAGAGCAAAGTGAACATTGCTTCCAATAATAAAGGTATAACATTTTGGTGCTATTATGGTTCTTTATTTGTCTATTCTGGTTGTTATCTATCTTTTCTACAGGGAAAATTTTAAGAACCCCCCCTAAATTTATATGTATAATAAATGGGTGAATCCCCATTACACATGGGAAAGTGTGAAGACTATTTTATCAATAGCATAATATTCATATATAATTTTTTGGTGAATCTTTCACCAAATTATAGAATCTTGTAAAATTTGGGCGAATCTTTCATAGAATTATAAAATATTGTGAAATTATGGTGAATTTTCACATAATTATAAAACCTTTTAGAATTATTGGTGAATCTTTTAAAATTCTATTAATTAAACAAATTTGAATCAATGTTCTATCTTGGGAGTATTCCAAGCAAATCTAGTACAAGACAGAGCACTTATGTGCTCACCTACATAATGTAGTTAGCATGACATTTTGGAGACTAAATCTATATGTCAAGCACTAAAAATATATATGCCTATATCACTAAATATATACATCTCTTATCTCTCCTTATGCTTTCCCTCTATGCAATTTACCATATCCACAATGTTCTAGGCTTGTTTATAGAATTTAGTTGAGAAGCCATCAAGGCTTAAAGCATTGTCAGGATTCATGTCTCACATAACTTTGTTAATCTACTCAAGTGAGACATTGTTGGGTGCTAAAATTGCCCCATTTTCCTTATCATTTCCATGCCATTTTCATCTCATTATCTTGTATTAATTCATCACTATTGTTTACATTTCATATGAGAACATCAATCCTGGAGCAGGTGCAATTCATTATTCATTCAACATTATGTTATGTTAAAACTTAATTTATAGTTTACTTGTAAACTAGGATGCTGTTTCCTTAGTCCTAATTTGGGTAATTACATAATCATACATGTAAACCATGAAGATGTACATATATGAAAATATGTTGGTACTGAAACATCGTATTGAAACACCTGTCTAAAACATGTTGTACGCATGAAGAAGACTATGCAAAATTAATAAGAATGAATGCAGATATGTTGGTGCTAAAACATTGTGCTGAAACAACTGGATGAAACATGTTGCACCCATGAAGAATACTATGAAGAATTAATAATAATTTTCAATCAATGAATATATGCTAGTGCTAAAACACCATGCTAAAACATGTACGAAGAAGACTATGTTAATCTACTCAAGTGAGACATTGTTGGGTGCTAAAATTGCCCCTTTTTCCTTATCATTTCCATGCCTTTTTCATCTCATTCTCTTGTATTAATTCATCCATATTTTTTACATTTCCTACGAGAACATYAATCCTAGAGCAGGTATAATTCATTATTCATTCAACATTGTGTTATGTTAAAACTTAATTCATAGTTTACTTGTAAACTAGGATGATGTTTCCTTAGTCCTAATTTGGGTAATTRCAYAGTCATACGTGTAARCCACGAAGATGTACATATATGCATATATGTTGGTGTTGAAGCATTGTGCTGAAACATGCTACATGCCTGAAGAAGACTATGAAAAGTTAATAAGAATGAATGTTGATATGTTGGTGTTGAAACACCTAGCTAAAACACATTGCACGCATGAAGAAGAATATGCATAATTAATAAGAATGAATTCAGATATTTTGGTGCTGAAACACCATGTTTAAACACACACAAAGAAGACTATGGACCCACTAATTCCATCATATCCAGTTGGCAGAGTAACTCCACCATTTTTATCTGTGGCCATCAGTAATAAGTATCTATTAATAGAAGGTACTAATAACATTGATTGGACAATTGAACATGATCGCCACTTCATATTTTTCTTGTCATCGATAAGTTCCTACATGTACGTGTTCGTGGTTTACAACCTACATGTATGACTGTGAAATGTGTTTGACATGATACTATGAAATAATGATTTTTCCATGCCCTTCCACATCACCAATAGACAACCAATACCATCAGTTCAAGTTGGGGGGTATCCCATCATCCCTGAATAAATTAACCAATCACTGCCATAAACATTCAATCAACATGTTTGTCAGGTTGACTTTTCCCATGAAATTTGAATCACCACCACCTTTCCAAAAATACCAAAAAATATCCTTCCATTGTTCCTGCACGCTCATGCATGTTGAAGCTCATGGGTATGTGTTGGTAATTTTGAACCTGAAACTCCTTTGCAATACTATAACATCTAATTACACAAAAGAACGTTCAACATGGGAGGATTTGCAGTCTATCATGAACCAGTAACCCTCAAAGCCCTGCGTTGGTGCCCAAAAGTCTACATAATATTTGAAGACGCAGGGTAGGTAGCATATTTCAAGTGGTTGGATGGGTTTGACAGTGATATTTCCCTAGAATTCGCCTGGAATTTAACAGGAACCCATTCTCATGTTAGAGGTTTGGATATACGTGTAACATATGCGGTTATATCCTCTATTACATGGCTTCCCAAGATTGGCAGAAAATGGTTTGGATGAAGGAAAACCATTCCTAATGAAAAGACCAATTTCTTGGAGGAAGGAGAGCAAGCGTATCCTAGAGGACGTGGCACAACAGTAGAGTCTTTACCTCAACCTTGGGACCAAGTTGTTGTTGTCTTGATGAAATATGTTACATCTGAGGGTAGGTACAAGATTGTTTACACATATGATTTTGTTCTACTATCACACCTTCGTCATGGCTCATTGATAAATATGCCATATTATCTATTAGAATATTTTCATAATATGGAACATTATGTAAGACAATCTTGTTTTCTCCAAGGTTCTATCACACACCACTATGTGATAAAATTAATAGTGTTGAGAGCCTTGGAACTAAAAAACCAAAAATGGGCTCAATTCATCGCCAAGGGAGCAGTAGAAGTTGATGAAAATGATGGCAATGAATCAGAATGGGAGGAAGGAAGTAGTGACAAGAGTATTTCAAACAAGGAAAGAGAGGAAAGAGAAGAAATTAATGAAGAGTTGGGACAAGTAATGTTGCTAGAGAACTAGGACATGGAAGTGGTGATGGAGGAATGAGGGATATACCTAGAGTTGTGATTGCAAAACATGTACATATGGTATATCTTGGAGTGTAGATGGAGGAATCTCTTCACCAAAACCTTGAAAAATCACCTACCATTATAGAAAAGTAAAATGAACAGTTGATAGAGGAGAGTCAATCAACACAAAATGAAGGAGTGGATACAAAAAAAGAACTAAGTGTGGAAGAACCTATTGGAACACATGTATTTCTAATATTTAGACTTTAATAAGTTTCATTCTTTTTTAAATAAGAACAAATGTGCACCTACATATCACTGTTAATGAAGTATTTCATTGAATCCAATGATCTGAAATACTTAAAAGTTATGGAGCCGCCCACTAGTTAAAAGGTCAAATCGTTGAAGACGACTTTCAAAGTGTTGGGTTTTGAGGTTTCACAGACCTAACAATCCAACATGTAAAGAATCTCAAAGTCCCAACATGAGAAGTCGCGAAACTACATTAAGTTTCAAGCCATGTTAATTAAAGCATTAAAAACGATTAATACGAATTAATCACATCATGATTTCACGATTCAGCGATCCTTCCTTGAAGGACCACCAGAAGTCTTGATAGTCGAAATTGTGGAATCCTTGAAGTTAATCACGATTAATTAGAAGACTAAATAAGATTAAAATAAATTAATTACATCGTGATTTTGCGTTTTGGGAATCATAGCTTGGATGGATATAGGATAACACAAGATTCGAAATGTATTAAGTTTATACACGATTAAGTAACAGGATGAACTTGATTTATTAACACATTAAGAAGTCTTATCTCCTGTTAAGTTTACGTCGATTTGAAATGTGGATAAATTCAAATTTTCTCTATTTTTTTCCCAAATCACGAGGTATCAACCATTAATGACATTAATAGCTCATTTAGGGAAATGATTTCAAATAATATCATTCTTTATCACCCAAATCTTTTTACTAAAGGAATTAAACACATTTGTAAGTGAAGATCTACACAGACCGATACGCTTAAGGAAAATAAGATTTTTCATTTTTGAATTACATTCTCATTTTCACAGAGTTGGCTTAGTGAAATAATTAGTTTCCTGCATTCTCATTCTCTGTAACAGATAATAGAACTCCGAGATTCGATACCATGGCTGCACGGAAAGCACCTAAAGCGACTGGTGAAATTTTGAGCTAGAACACAGACGTTATCTCTAACACCACACCTAAAAGCATAGATATAGTTAAAACCTAGATGCATGTATTCAACACCCTGCAATATGAACTAGTAAAATGCTTGGATGATTCAAGCGACAACGAAAGGGAAGACTTGTCTATCAAATACAAGATTATTTCTCAGTCAGAGTTACATAAGGTAGAAACAAGGTCGTGGCTTTTACCCTACAATGATATGATTAGATGGGCACTGGATCATGTAAATACCCGAACTAGAACTATATTCAATTCTCAGAAGGTAGTTGTTGGATCATTTCGGCTAGAGCATAAACAGGTGATGTACAAGTTGTCTCCAAAACCAAACTACATTTACAATTCCAGTTTCTTAGTGGATTTTAACAAGAAGGAGTGTGATCAACATGGAAAAATCCTTTCTAACTTGATCAAGGACTAGTGTTCATGCCTCGAAAAGTTCAGAGTTGATACTCACAGCACATACTCAATCTAATCGTTAGAACCACAGTTCATGTATATAGAAGTGATGATGTGCAGGCTGTATGGGAAAGAGAACACAACCCATTTATTTATGCCATGGGTACCCATTATACACACTGGCTAGTGAAATTACAGAATACCAGACACAAAAGAACAAGGGGAAATCAACTTTATTCTTCATGTCAACTTATATTATGGATGCCATTTGTTTCATGACGCCTTTCTCATTGATGGGTTGGAGCTGGACTCCAAATAGCGCAGAACCAATTCACATTTATCATTCGAAGCTCTGGGAAGACAAGGAAAAAGATTACTTCTATGAAATTTGTAACTGGGTAGTGTTGTCGATGCACACTGCTATATTTGGTTATCGACTGCCTAGAATTTCAGAAAACATTGTGGCTAACCTAGGCAGAGTGGTAGACTGGTACATCGAGGAACACTTTTCCTATATCAGGCTCTTTGGCTATTCAGTTTCTTCCTATGCTCTGCCGCAATTTTTACTATACCGACTAGTGTGCTGTGAGGTCACATGACAGACTGTACTCGGTGGGATTAGCAAAGAGCTCAAAGCAATGCAGAAAACAATATGGTCATCTTTTCCCTTACATATTGGCACATTTTATTTATTGTATTTTGGCCACTCCAAAGTGGAGGTTGCGGCCTTAAAAGAAATAAATATGGTCAACATTGAATTCAAGAAGCACGACCTGTAGAAGGTCGTGAGAAATCACATGGCCAATTGCAGTCTAAAAAGGTATGAACATGAGGACTCTCCTCAAGACGATATTTTCCAAGGAGCGAGATCTTATTTGGAGGTCTTAAGCCATGTTCGAGCTCTGTCACCTGATAAAATGATTGAATTCTACAACTTCTAGAGGCACTGAAAAGGTAGCCTCCCTAAAGCGTTACAAGGAGGAATCTCGATGTCTCCATCTACATAGCAAACGAAGACCCGAAATCCAGAAGTCGTAATCTATAGCAAACAAGAAACCCAGGAAAACTTAGAGAAAACATAGGTCTCGACTCAAAAAGAAGATACCTTGGCGACATATGTGTTAATTAATCAGACAAAAGATCAAGCAGAAAAACTAACGAAGAAAAGAGAAGATAGGCCATTGTTTACACCAGATAAATCAACTACAAATGCGACCAGAAAACAGTCATCCATAGAAATCGGCAGCCCCATTCAGTTTGTCACTCCTTTACAATTCACTAGAGGGAACCTCGATACAGAGGTAGTATTCATAGAAGATCTCATGCCAATTCCTATGGAAGAGATACCTCTTACCGATTTATTTTTCAGCAAGAAAAGGAAATCTATGGTGAAGATAGAAACAGACCATAGGGTGCATACAACGGTCAAAATAATCAGAGTACTAATTGATGGAGAAGCCTTAGAAGAGGTATAATTTGCTGAAGAAGTAGCAGGTTCATTGGGGGCTTATGCAACAACCAACCAGTTTTTGGTTAGAACTTTAAAAGAATGGTTGAAGCAAAAATACCTGCTAATAAACTAGCTACAAAACCAAATAAAGACTGTAAAAGAAGACATCAGAAGCGAGGTCAACAAGGGCTTCGTGTAGATGAGAGCCAGCGATAGACAAGAAATCCAACAACTTAAATACAACCTTGAGGAGATACACAAGACTACCTAAGTGAGCCAATGATGGGTCATCCAACAAGAGGAGTTGGTATGACAACTACAAGCCAAATTAATCTCTACTGAAAGCATAGTTGTAGATATAATAGAGTGCCAAGCTCAGGCACTGGAAGTGCGAAAGAAAATGGAAGCAACACAACAAAGCCTGCTCTATAAGGTAGAAATCGTCCAAAATCATTTCCGAGTGATAGATCAAGTGTTAAGTAATATTGTTTTAAGGGAGAAAGAGAGGCTATCATTGCCCGAACTACCTTCCAGGAAGTGATTATATCATCAACAAAATAAGGAGTAGATATGGCTTTAGGATTGTCCCTTTCGGAGAAAACCAGAGGCGATATCATACTAAATACTTGGGAGTCTAACATAGTTGAAGGTAAGAAAATAGCTAAGGAAGTGAAAGAGTCTTGTGAAGAAGATTTTTTTTCACTCAACAAGGGATTATTAGGCCTTGATAAATAATATAGCTCTGGAATACTAGGTCAGATTGATATAGCGAAACATCTACTCAACATTAAGACAAATATGGAAGAATCCCAAATTGAAATCTCAACGATAAAACAGGATGATATTGTTCAAATATATAGATGGCTAGTGAAGCCTAATCTACAACTACAGTCTATTATTTTAGAAGATAGATGAATAGAAGAGAGATTGCCTTAGCTAGAAAAGAAATTGTACACTTTTGAGGATAATAACTTAACAGAACCCTCCAGGTTGGTAGTTCAGTTTGTGGGAAGATGTATCAAATGTATTGAGTAGGGAAAGGGTAATACCTCTGGAAACAAATGATACAATCTGTGTACATTATCTATTTTGGAGCTAGAAAAAAAGGAAGGAAAACATCTCTGCCAGCACAAGAAAGAGACAGAGGAGAACTAGACGAAGTGTTCCACCTTTCTCATTTTGTAACTGTTACTTTTATAGATAAGGGGATTCCAACCACTTAGGGTTGTGAATTTTTGTATAAATGCATATTCAAAAGAATGAACAAATGCTTCTTCTTGCCAGTTGTAATTGAGAAAACTCTTCTCATTGAGAATTAATACAAGTGCAGACCAAAAATTCCACATTTCGTCCAGTTTGAGTTATGTGTTCTTATGTCTTTTCACATTCCAGCATATTTTATATACTTCCTTGATGAATTCCTAATCACAATTTAGTACAACATCTACTGTGGTTATATTTCATTTAGTTATTTGATAGCAAACAAATTTTCCTCTGTATTTGTTGTTAGCAAATACAAGACCAGTGAGTTAATTAGATTACTATATTTTATGCTTCATTTAAGGTTACATGATCTATTTTCTTCTTCTGTAACAAAGTAAGATTCTTCTATACTTGATGTCTTTCTTTTCCAACAACTTTATGTTTTTCTTTCATTACATTAAATATTTTAAAATTTAACTCAAGCATGAAAAATGGCCTCTGAGTTGTTATACTAATAATTCAATTTAAGTATTTTTTCTCACATAACTAAGGTAGAAAAAGAAAACATTAAAGCCTTCCTTATTTCATGATGCCTGACATTATGCTTTGAGCCTTAAGTATAAACTCAGGAACAACATAACCCATGGAAAAAATGAGGGAAGGATCAAATACAGAGATGCCTTCTAGATATACAATGAAGGAATTAAGTGTGGAGAGGTCACCATCACCTGAAAGGGCAAAAAGTCCACCAAAATAGATTTGGGAGGTTGAAACAATGATTGCAAGTGAGAATGTAATTGAGTTGCAAGAAGAATAATTTGCTTTACATGATGATTATTCCCATGTTTCCCCTGATTATGAAGCTAAAATTCTCTCAGAGAAACCTCCCCAAATATTTCCAATGCTATTAAGAAGAAAGAGGCCATTTATAGTATTTCCATCAACTTTCCCAAGTACAAGGAGAAGAATCAGGGTTGTTGTCACAACATAAGAAACTAAACTGAAAATAGACGAAATTGAAATTCATGTGTTGTGTCCTATTTCACCCACTGTTACACAAGAACCAATGGGTGATGAACAACAACAAGAAGTTGCCATTGTAAAATCAGAACCAATTGACAACCTGAGCCCAAATCAAAGAGTTGTTGAAACACAAGACCTACTATTGAAAAAGGTAAAAGTCAGATTCATGCCCTATTATTTGAGAATAATCAATTGAAAAGAGAATTTCAGAGTCTTATGGGGGAATTTGAAATGCTAAAAGAAGAAAAGGGATCGCAAAGGCCTCTGCCTCATGATCTGGATTTATTAGCACAAGCAACCCATGTTTTAGGAGGACATATTGTGCCATCAAAGGAGGTTGAGACACAAGAAACACTTAAGGAATATTTTTGTCCTGGGTGTGGGTATATTTATAGATTGGTTGGGTATGAGGTGACCCTTCTTGAGCCCTCAACTTTGGGGCTAATCAGAAGACGGGAAGAGCTGGCTGAAAAAACATAGAGAAAGAAAGATACTACCACACAATAACCAGTGGCTAAGGAAGAAGAAACGCAGACTATTGAAACACCTGAGAATGCAACTGTAACACAAGAACCATTGGTACCTGATTTAAATATGTAGTCTAATAAGGATATACAGGAAGTTGTCACTGTAACACAAGAACCAGTGATGGCTAAGACTGTTGAACCAACCCATCTTGATAGTATCACTGCTACACAAGAACCAACAATACCTAATTTAAATCAACAAAGTGATGAGGCCACATAAGAATTCATTGTCACATAAGAACCAATGGTTGAGGAAGAGAAATTACCATATCCAGATAAAGTCATTGTTACAAAATATCCAGTGACACAAGCTCAAATGCCTCTGGAAATCAATGATGAGGATGAACAGGAAGTTGACCATCAAGACACAGACAATAATATTATCTTTTTGCTGGAAGAGATTGATAAATGGAAGCATTAGGTTTCCATGTATGGATAAGTAATTATTCATGTTCCAGCCCATAGAAAGGAAATAAAACACCTCAGGGAGAAATATGTTGAATTTTTTACGTCTTGGAAATTTAAATGCGAAGAAATAAAGAAGGAAATGGGAGAGTTGAAGAAGTTGCAAGCTAAGTGACAGTTTTTTCAACAGGATAAAAATCAAATTTATTTGTTAGCAAAAGAGTTTTTTGAGCTATAGAATCCCTTATCCCTCATAATCGATCTTCCTTCATGAACAACTAACTATTTTTAAGCTTAAATCTATTAAGGAAGGAAGGTATTGTAAAATGATTAGTGCCTCTAAGTTTTTTTAAACTTTCTCCCAGAGTGATTTCTCAGATTAGAATTTCTTGTGTGAGCTTTATTTGCATGAACTAGCCTTCCCGTTGGATATAAAATTTATTCTTGTTCCCTATGTAGGAGTTTTGCAACTTAGAGCCTTCACTTCTTTTATGAACAATCAAGAAAAATAGTGGAATGCCTTCCACACAATCCAGAAGAATGAAGGAGAAGAAATATTATGGATTAGGGGTGAACCCTGTACTCCTATTATTGTTTTCAATATACATCAATATCTACTCTCTTCATCTTACAGGACTAGAAAAGTGACATACCTTCAAAGTTCTGTCATAAATTCTTTTGTTAAACAATTAATGATAAAAAATTGTTTGCATTGGAAGGTAGAAGATTTATATGGGAAACATCCTCTCTAGCCTTGAGGACCAAGGATCCCTATAGTCATGACAATTTTACATATTCTCTATCTCGGGTTCCTATCTATATTGAGTTCATTCATACTTGTGGTCCATAGTGGTTGGGGCTGAAATTTAATTTCCCTCTTATTTGGCTATCAACAGAGAAGTATCATCATAAGCACAAATTGACTAAGACAGAAAGGGAATGTTGGGAAGAAGTGATTTATTCTAGGGGCTACAGGAATTTAGAATATAATGTTGCCCCATACTACAATATTTCTAATTTGCATTTGAAAAGTTCATACCCCGACTCGAACTCTAATTCTAAGTGAGTGAAGTTGCATGGGGACATGCAATGGTGCAGTTGGGGGGAGATGTTGGGTGCTAAAATTGCCCATTTTTCCTTATCTTTTCTCATTCTCTTGTATTAATTCATCCATGGACCCTATTGTTTACATTTCCTATGAGAACATAAATCCTGGTCTCTGGAGTAGGTACAATTCATAATTCATTATTCATTGTGTTATGTTAATTCATAGAGTACTTGTAAACTAGGATGATGTTTCCTAATTTACGTAATTACTAATGAATTAATAAGAATGAATGCATATATGTTGCTAACTGGTGTTGAAAGACCGTGCTAAAACATTTAGTTGAAACATCGTGGTGAAACACCTAGCTAAAACACGCACGAAGAAGACTATGGAACCACCAATTGAATCTCCTCATGGATCTAACATATCCAGCTGGCAGAGGGCGATCTTATGGAGACTAGAATTAGCACAACTTATCTAGGGAATCATGTAGCTTGCCACATCATTGGATAACAATTGGAACACCAATTTCCAAGTTTCTAATTTTTTTTATTTTAATCTTAACAGTCTTTGTTTTAAGAAGTTATGAACAGCTTGAGAATCAAAATATTCTCAAGACTGTTCGAACTATTGGTAGTTTCATTCTATTATGAGAACATGGAATGGTTTAAAATATGTACACAGTGTTTGCGCTAGGGATCTAGTCCTTTATTTTCCATTGAGCATTGGAGAATTAACATTGTATATGGCAATTTAATCTCTTAATAAGAAGTGGAAATGTTCAGTTAAATTTTTATGTTAGTGATTATTTTTTTTTTAGTTTTTTTACACAAATCTCACCTCAATCTATTGTTATTTTTCTCTTCCTATGCATGTCACATGATAAATCAACAACTTAACCTTTGTTTGTAGTCTATATGAATAATTTTGTTGAAGCAATAATTATTTTTGGATTGATGTTGTTGAATGGATTCCAATTGTTGTTGTAAGAATTTGTTATATTGAAAGTGTAATATTTCCTCAATGGTTCAATTATTCCTTGTCACTTGATTATTATTATTGTCATTACATCTCAACCATCTCAATGAATGATATCATAGATTGATTTCTCTAATTTTTATTGATAAGCCAGATCTAGATGGAGGTGTGATTGTGGATTTATGATTTAATGAAGTTACAATTTATTTGAAATACAAATTTTAATTATGCAATCATAGATTATATATTTTGAGAGGATTTAAATTCTTGAAAAAGTAATATAGATCTTTTAATTCATTTCATCTTAGTGGTTTCTTTTCTGCAAGGAGTGCTTTAGTGGTGAAGGATTAATTCAACAGTTAGATTTAGAATAGTTTAGTGAGAAGGAAATCTATAATAGTCTCATAAATGATCATATTTTGAGTAGGTATTGATTATATTGRGTGATTTCATATRAATTAGTGTCACAAGACTCAATGTTTATGCATAGWYTGTGCTTGATTTTCTTTGAAATAACCAGACTAGATTACARATCAWTTCATAATTGTTTTTTGAGAAGCTACATGTAAAGTTTTTTTATTCATGACATTAAAATTATAAATTAATTAGAGGAATGTTGGTCTCATTGGCAATAGATGTACTATGATGATTGCATAGGAATCTAGTAGGCCAATACATAGACCATTTTTCTCTTCACTTAGCAACTCATGGCTCATTCCTTTTATGAATAACAACATGTCTTCTCAAATAAAATATAAATAAACATAATGTATTCTAAATAAACCAATTAAGCTACTACAAAGGGCTCAAGATTTAGTCAAGAATCAAATGAGAACTAGAAGAATTCAGGGGACTAACACAAATATTTAATCAAAATAAAACCAAACATCCAAATTTGAAAAAATGGTCCAAATGAAAACAAAAAACAAACCATTAAAATTTTCCAAAATATCAAAGTTACAAATCCAACAAGTTTCATGCACTTGAGTCTTGAATTATCCCATTCTTACTTAGCGAAAGTCATGCTAATTAGTTTTTTATCCTTTAATTATATGACACTATCTATGTGAGGAGACAGGTCTCAACTTCATTAAATGCAGGTTTCATTTCCTGTCACATATAGGAAAAAGATAATGTCTTAGTTAACTATCAAACCATCAAACCATCAAACTTAAAATAGCTTGGATCAAATAAATGTAGCTTCAATGTTACACTGTTTAATAAAAAATATAGAACTTATGGTAATCTTAAATACAATCTCAAATTTATAGATGGTAATCTTGCTCCCATAAAGAATTACCTTTTTC
>JASDQU010106305.1:100956-112662 GCA_032191745.1 Picea mariana
ATGCTCCTCTTCAGACTTAGAATAGATAAGTATGTCATCCAAGAATACTATGACAAACTTGTCCAGATAATTTCTGAATATGCCATTCATTAAGCACATGAATAAAGCTGGTGCATTGGTCAGTCCAAAAGGCACCACTACAAATTCATAATGCCCATACCTAGTCCTAAAGGTTGTCTTATGAATGTCTTCTTCCTTGATTCATACCTGATGGTATTCTTCCCTCAAGTCAATCTTTGATAATATCTTTGATCCTCTTAGCTGATCAAAGAGGTCATCAATTGGGGCTAAAGGATACTTGTTATTTATAGTGTACTTGTTCAACTGTCGGAAGTCAATACACAGCCTCAAGGTTCCATCCTTCTTTTTGACAAAAAGTACTAGTGCTCTCAGGGTGAAACACTTGGATGTATGTACCCTTTCTTCAACAATTCTTCCAGCTGCATTTGTAATTCTTTTAACTCTGATGTGCTCATTCTGTAAGGCATTTTCGACATCGGGGCAGCTCTTGGAACTAAATCAATTGAGAAATATATCTCCCTTCTTGGTGGAAATCCAGGTATTTCTTGGAATACATCTTCAAATTCCTATAACACTGAGAAATATTCAAGTATTGGCCCCTTTGTATCAACTGGCTCCTCCACATGCGATGCATACAGTTGACATTCTTTTCTAAAACATATTTTCAGTTGTAAGGATGAAATATCCCTTATAGAGATGGGTCTTGGAATTCCTCTCACAATGATTTGTTTTCCATTTCCATCAAGACATGTAAATGTCTTGTTATGACAATCTAGGATAGCATGATGCTTGTCCAACCAATCCATTCCAATCATAATATCATAAGAACCCAATGGTATGATGTTTAGATCAACACTAGTATTCACGCCATTAAGACTTGTGGAACAACCTCTGACCATATCATGGATTCTTCTTTTGGTTCCAGTGGCTAACTGAACCAAACTTGTTTTTCCAAGTTTACTTTTCTCCAAATGTAATCTATCCACTATCTTAGGATCAATGTAACAATGGCTTGCTCCTAAATCAATCAAAATAGAAACAGGCTGATTTATGATCTTAGCTTCCACCTCAATCATATTGGACTGGTACTCTGTTTTTCGATCATTTAAATATGCATAGATTCTCCCCATATCTCTGACTATTGTAGCCTCTTGGATGTTGTGAAATTTTTTTACTCTGTCCTTTATGTGTGGGAAATCATTTTACAAGTGATCTTCCCTGCATCCCCAACATTGGATCGGTGTCTTCCCCTTTTTCTCAAGGAGTCTTCCTTCTTGAAATCCTCCTTAACATACTGATATTGACGATTTCTATTAGGCTCATTCCTATTAAAGGGAGGTTTGAATCCTTTCCTCCTTTTATCGAACTTCGCATTCTTCTTGTACTTCCAATATTTTTGTATGGATTCTCTTCCCTGACCTTGCTCGTAAAGGTATGTATCCTTCCTGATGGACTCAGTCAAGGTCTTAGGTTCATCATTCTTGATATTTTCTTATAGAAGGCTAGCAATCCACTTAGAAATATCTGTATTTTCACTTTCTCATCACCAATGAACCTGACATACTTTAACAATCCTAAAAATTTCTTCTCATATTCTGCCATAGTCACACTTCCCAACCTGAGTTCAAAGAAATCCTACATTTTCTTGTCATAGAAATTCTCTAAGAGGTACTCTATCTAGAAGTAGTTCTTGAATTGTTTCCAAGTGATCCTACTTTCATCAACATGTTCCACTTGCTTCAATTGGTCCCACCACACTACAGATTTCCCATGTAAATTCTAGGTGGAAATGCTGGCTTCCAAGTTTGATGAATAGTTATGCAACTGAAAATATCTCCGGAGCCCAAGAAACCATGTTTCGACATCATCTTCCCTTTATTTTTCACCATCGAAGGAAGATGTCTTGAGCTTCCTCAACTCCCCTTGCAAACAATCTACCTCTTGTTTCATTCTCTGGTGTCTGAAACGAGACACTTTTGGACTGCTTACAGGATCATTCGATGCATAAAATGTTCTTCTTGAGTAAGGAGGTGAGTGGTGTCCATGAGCTCTACTGGGCACTTCTCAAATATCCAACTCTCTCACGACCATCTCTTCTTTCATGACACCTTCCTTCTTCCTCTTGTCTTGAGTTTGATTTCTTCTTCATTTTCCTCTGCAACACTCGATCATTTATTTATCTTTTCACTCTCATTAGTCTCTCGTTGTCTGCTTTGTAGCTCTGCACTTCCATATTCAAGATTCTTATCATCTCTATTAAAATTTCTTTCTCTTGTTTTCCCTTGTGTCCATTGGACTATGTATCTGCATTACCGATCCTATTATTCTGTCCTTTGGCCTCCTTTTCATGACTAGAGGCTCCCTCGCCTTCTTCCATTTTCTCAATTCGCATCCTGAGTTGATGCACTTAAGCCTCTTAATTCTACAAAATGTGCAAGCGACCATTTTGTTAGAATTATGCGTATGACAGATAAACAAAATTTCCAAACCATGCTACAGGTCTCTTTCTTGTTTTTTTTCATGGATATTATATCCCCATTCTCCAAGAGTAACAATGTCACGTTATCCTTGGCCTACACAGAGTTTCACCCTGCATGGGTGCTTCCTTCAAACCACCTCCCCAAGTGATCTCAACTAGAAACCATGGCTAAATCCTCCCTTATCACTTTTCTATCTCGAAGACAACCAAATATGCCCTTAGCCCTCCTTTCCTCATCTCTCGATCTACATATGACCATGTCAATGACCCTGCTCTTAGCTGAAAAGAACTTGTCCAGATATTCAGGACTTCGGGACTTTCAACCATGACCAGATCAACGGTTCTTGTCCTCTCTCGTGATCGACGATCGAGATCCACTTCGGCACTCCAAGATTCAAGAGTCTCAATTTTTCTCTCTTGCCTCTTCTCAGAGTGCCTTTACCCGAAGTTCTTGATATGCCAACAGGTGTCCTCCCACACATCAACAATTATGAATTGTTATGGCGCTTCGGCCTTCGGAAGTTTCAAACTTCCATCCTGCACTTTCTCCCAGAGTTCTTTTACCTACAATCGATGATCCTTCGATGCGTGTCCTCTAGAATCGAGGGTCTATATATAATACGACCTTCGGGCCTTCAGGAGTTTTCAAACCAATGCAACCTATCACATTCTTCCCTTCTAGAGTGCCCAGTCTTTCAAACTGCATGATCTTTCACCACGTGGTGAAACGCTAGAAGCGGACACGTTGCCCAATCAGGCGGGTGACATGTGTCACCTTCTAATCAAATTTTCAATGTTCCAAATGCCCAAATATTACTAACACATGGCATACATCCCATGTGTCCATGTCATCCCAGGTGACGTCATCATGCCTCATTGTTTCGGCTCTTCAGGCTTCGAGAGTTTTCAAACTAGCACACTTCCAATTCTCCCAAACTTCAAATTCCTGAACTGGCTAATCTGTCGCCACGTTTCCTCCTAGATCATATGAACAAGATTCACTTTGAGTATTCATCCATAGTCCACAGATCTACTCCATGTTTCCTCCTCAATTTGACGGCTATGATTTCTTCAGGGCGCTGGACTTCGGAGATCTCAAATTTCAACCTTTTTCCTTGAATTTTTTTTTATCTAGAGTTTGCGATCTTCTGATGCGTGTCCCCTGCGGATTGACAACCATGACTCCTTTGAGACTCTGGGCTCCGGAAATATCAAATATCAAAATTATTTGGCCCCACTAAATTTTATCCGAAGTCATGGATTTGGTGACGTGTGGCTCTCGGTAGATCAATGGCTGAAATATTCTCAGGTGATCGGATGGTAAAGATTTACCCCAACTCTCCAGCTCTCCGGGCTTTGGGAGTCTCAAATCTCAACTGAAACCTTTCGAACAGATTCTTCCAAAGTTACTAATTTGATGACACTTAAACTCTTGGCAATCAATGGTCAAGATCTACTTCGGGCGATCCGACAGTCGACATTTTACTTCGGGTCTCTGTCTCTCCGGTCTTTGGGAGTCTCAAAACTCAACTTCTCTTTTCTCTCTCTTTCCCAAAGTTCTTTCACCCATATCACATGATCGGTTGGCACATGTCCTCCTATGGATCGACGGTCCCTAGCTACTTCAGTTATTCAGAGTTTTGATGTTTGAGCCCTAACCTATCACATCACTACATGCCTTTCAATTTGCGGGGGCATGCATCGATGGTTTTGGAGTAACCTATTTCTCACCCTGCAATTCTCCTGATGCTGACACGTAACCCCTCAAGGAAACCATGTTTTGGATTGCAGGACCACCTTGGGAAATTATCTTCCATGCATATCGGTTCCCCACAATGCCTGCTAGCCATTGATACCTCTCTCGAAGGGGATCTGACGGTCACGACCTTTAACTTGCTTCCTTTTCATCAAATGACCTCTGTTTACCTATCCTCCGATCGAATGGTCTCGTATCTCCCTGATCCTACGGTTGCGATCACTCCTGAATTGAAAGGAACGGTCATGATCCTTAAAACCCTCATAGAGGTTCTATGACGTTATGTCTCCTACGTAGCTTATGCAACCCCATTCCTCCTGAGATTTTCAAATTCACGGTCAGAGTTTGATATCAACCACGAGATTCTGACCAACAGACCCGACCCATATCGACCTGGTGTTTCAACCAGAAGCTTTGATACCAATCTGTAATGTACCCAGCCACCCACAAGCTAGGTATGCTACTTGCAAGCCCTTCCTCAAACCCCTTTCTCTTATTTTGATACCTTCTTTAGTTATTAAGGATGAGTAAGAGAACAAATTTAATCATATGAAGTGCAATATCTAGCAAGCATGTGTAATATAAAGATTATGTTAAATGATAATTAAATATACACAGCGGAAATATATTCATACAAATGTAGATGATAATTAAATTACACAGCGGAAATACATCAATACACATCTAGATGATAATTAAATTACACAGTGGAAATACATTCATGCATAGATAGTAATATCATGACAAAGAGCACTTATCTTTAAGAAAGGTGACATCGAATGGCTGCATACCAAGGACTTTCCACCCAACTGTAGACATCGTTTCTCCAAATCTTAATAGTAGTTTCACCCTCGAACCAGGGCTATGAATCCACAAGGACGGTTCCATAGTGTAATTGGGTTCCCAAACCAGTCATATCTCAGGCTCTCATGGGTTTCCTGACACCCACAACAATCCAAGTACCCATCTCTCTTCTACCCAGCTTGTGCCACCCGAGAGAATGGACCTCCACCCTTCTCTACCACATAGTCCCTTAGGAAGTCCTTCTCCTTCCTGTCAGGGCTTCCAACACATTTGGTCTAGAATATCAATGCTGGAACTCTCAAGACTCAAAGTTGTGAGCAAAATAGGGCACAGGCCAATGCATTTCAGAAATGCAGGCCCCAAGTCACGAATGGATCACACCAGCGACCACTATAGCCAACTATCTTGTGGATAGTTCTTCAACAAATCTGTTTCCTTTCACTTTTCCACCTAAGACGCAGGTGAGGATGGGTCGATGAATGGGTCAAGGAGTGAATGGGAGTGCATGCGTGGGAGTGTGTGAGGAAGGAACGGGTGAGTGAATGGGAAAATAGTGCACAAGTCATCATTCAAACCCCCCCATTGGACCAGAGGTGAGTTTAATTAACCTCGTGGGGAAAAAAAGAACCTCCTAGCCTTCCCCAAGAAGTTCACGTAACTGATCCGCTCACTTAGAAAAAAAGGGTAATAAGAAAATAGGAATAACACTTAGTCCCTCAAGCTCCCTCTCTTGTGGAATCATAGCCCCCAATAACTCTAATCCTTGTCCATCTAGTAGCCAACGATGTGTTTATTATTATTAATGATCAAGACATTACATTTCTTGGGCATACTGGCCCTTTAATAATTGTTTGGGCACTCGGGCCTCTCAACACTGTAACAATACATTTATTTAAAAAAAATGGGGGTTCAGAACCTGGGGTGTTACAAGAAGTAGAATGATGGAACCACTGTCACATTATCACTATGAAATATACCGTTGTAAACCTGTACCAATAAATTTGAACCATGCATCAACCTGTACCTCAACCTGTAATCAAAATGTACCATAA
Organism: Picea mariana; assembly: GCA_032191745.1. Lineage (NCBI taxonomy): Eukaryota > Viridiplantae > Streptophyta > Pinopsida > Pinales > Pinaceae > Picea > Picea mariana. The sequence goes on from JASDQU010106305.1 coordinate 107,069, forward strand.
ACAATTGCATCAACCATGCACCAACCTATACCAAAAAACCTGTAATCAACCTGTACCATAAACAAGTGCATCCAACCATGTACCAAGTATGTACCAATCATGTGTCAATTACTCATTAACTATGACTCATCAATATGTACCAGCATCATCAACTATACACCTCATGTAATGTGCCAACTCATCAACTACTTGTCTCAACCATGTACCCAACATGTACCTTAACCAAAATCCCTCATCAATTTCATCATCCAAATATGATTTGTAACTCGACAATAGACCTGGTGTATATGATCACATACCTGCAAACCTTCCTTAACTTTAACAACAAGAGACTAGCATTTTCATCAAACTTTTCTTTAGTCTCACATGACTAGTTTTGGATTAGTCAACAACCCTAACTTGAAATAATCATAACTATGCACCTATAATGAATAAGTATATGAAACTTATACAAAATGTTCTTTAGTGTGTTTTATGCAATTCCTTCAGGTTTCACTACTTGTAACTTCTCAAAAAAGGAGTTATAGCAAAAATGGTATACCTTGTTGAATTTTGGATTATTCTAGAGAGCGACCTTGTAGAGCGTGCCCCACACAGAATTTTTTTGAGTCGATATGAAAATGTTACACAACATAATATATATTGTACTCTAACCAACACATTTGGTATTATTGAATTTTGATCTATTATGAAGATTTTATGACGTTTTTACCCGAAACCCCCGTTTTAGACTAGTTTCAAGACTAGCCACAAACCCAATTTTCCACGGAGTGTAACTCCAATAATAAAAAGAATCACAAGATGAATTTTTTACCACAGATACTTGGATATGTTTCCTCAATGGAATATCAATATCAAGGTATGAATCATTCTAAAAAACAAATTATTGCGAAAATGGTGAGATGACCTGTAAATAACATACCTTAGAAAGCATCATCAAAGGAATTTATCCTCCCTTGAATTCCGGCCCTCTTTTCTTCACCTTCCCCCTGAAATTCAGCTTAGATATCCTTTGTTTACCTAAGTCACCTATAGATATTCAATATTCTCAAGTGCAATTTAAAATGAGAGAGCCTTACCTTTTATTTATACTCTCCATCTTCTAGGTCACTTAACCCTATTCTAGGTCACTTAACCTATTTCTAGGTCATGTAACCTATTTCTAGGTCACTTAACCCATTTATAGGTCACTTAACCTATTTTCCTCATTTTTAGGTTTAACCACTTTCCATAATTATAAAGTTCTTCATTACTTTATCATTTAAATATTCCTCCTTGACTTTGTCACCTCACTTTATCATTTAAATAATGTTCTTTAATTTTGTCACTTCACTTTATTATTTAAATAATCCTTCTTGACTTTGTCACTTTATCATTTAAATAATAATTTCTTCTTTGCAAGCTCTTTGACTTATTTGACCTTTTGGGGCTTCAAGCCAACATATGAGGGTTCTCCAAATTCGTAAGGCCATAACTCTCAAACCGTGAGGAGTTATGTGATGTTCCACATACCACCAGAAATGGCATGACATTTACTATCCATACAGAATAGTACTACCTTCAAATATATTAAAAATCATACCATTATACATGAAAAAACCTTGGGTCCATTACCCAAACCTTTGTGATAGCGAAATTATCTACTGGTCTTTCTTCAAGGGTTGACATCAATGACAACCAACCTTAATCAACAATCTCCCCCTTTGGAATTGATGGCAACAATCTGATGCAATACTGAAATTATATCATGAAATATTGAAGTCATATCACTCATGCTCCCCCTGGAAACATGTCTATGTCCTCTGCATCTCTGTGACCATTTCTCCCCCTAGAACCATGCATGTGTCCTCTGCATCTGATGAATCTCTCCTCCTTTTTCATCAATGGAAAAGGTATTTTTCCATCCAGGGTTGCTCCCCCTGACTAAAATGTCCTCTTTATGATGCTTCCTCGTGTACATCTACGACATATAATATAATCATTCAAAATCATTCGTTTTGGAGTAGAAATAACTCTGAGTCTCTGGCGAAGATACTCAAAGGCTTCCTGTGGAAGTGGTTTTGTAAAGATGTCTGCCACTTGTTCTTTTGTGCCCACATACTCAACCCTGATGTTGTTTTCTACAACCTATTCTCATAGAAAGTGATACTTGATTGGAATGTGATTTGTCTTGGAGTGCATCACCGGGTTCTTTGAGATACTGATGGCACTTGTATTTGTTGATACTTATAGGGGGGTGAATCAATATCAAGTACAATTTAAAAACCTTTTTCAACTTATACTTAGTCCATTAAATTATATCCAATGAGAAATGAACAATAGTATAAGAGTTACACCAATACACCACAATACATACAATGCACAATATATGAGAAATAATCAATATTTTTTGTTCAAGGGAAGTAATGACTTCCAAAGGTAGTTATAGCTTCCAAAAGTAATATCAAGAGAGAGTTTAACTCTCCATCCTTGCCCCTTCCTTTCACCCAAGAATATATGAGAGATAATAAAACTTTACATTAAATCATCACCATCAACCAATCATCACATAGAACCTGATAATGCTTCCTAAGACTTCTTCAATTTCTGCAATTCTTTAATTCTTGGAGTACTCTGATCCTGTAGATAATATTACTCAATGTATTCTCTGAAACTGATCTAAAAATGAAGAAGACTTGAAATCTTGAAAATATTTGCAAGTAAAGTTTATGTGTTAAAAGAAAATGGATCAACTTTGCGACACATTAATTAAAGGATTACTCATTCAAGATACAAATAAACAGTAGCATAACCAATGAACATAAGCACATAAACACAACAAGTGATAAAAGAGTTCACCCCTCTCTTGGGCTACATCTCCTGGTCCAGCTTCCAATGGATCATTATTATTAATTGCTCAAAGTTCTCAAAAACATGCTTTACAATGATCAAATTGACCAACAGACTGCTCCAATGGCTTCAGAGCATCCAAAAACCCCTAGCTGGGATTTTTCGACACCTCGTTTGGCCAAAAAACGAAGAAGTTATGCTTTCTGGAAGTCCCCTCTTCAAGCTTGTTGTCTCTGCATCTACAAATCGCACCCTTGTTTCATGCACCTAGCACACACACTTATTTAAGCATAAAAACCTGGCACTAGGCTCAACCACACCAACAGTGTGAACTGTAGGATGGTTATGGGTGCACCAGCCCCTAACCACCTAGCACTCGGGTACATGAAGTCCTCCATATGACTGCGCTATAAGAAAAAGGGCTAACCGTTTGAAACCATACCAACCACATACTACCATGTGTCAAAACACCATTCGACCACATATTCCAATCAACAACTTCCACATCAGCATATGGACTCTGCCACATCAGCCTGTACGGACTGTACAGACTGTACAGTCAGCGTCCTTTTTTTTTGCCTGTTTGACGATTCGAATAGATCGCATTATCTCTCACTCCTGATGTCCATTTGAGATGAAATGAGTTGCATTGGGTTCGCAGAGACAAGACCTACGCTCTAGTTCGATTTGAAGAGATTCTGAGAACTTTGAATTTTTGAGCAAAATTTGATCCCCTGATCACACCTCCCCATTGGGAAGCTTTTGGACCTCCAAAAATCTATATTCAGTCTATGTGAAGATGAGGGTATAGTTCCCTCACCCTTCCAACCTCAATCCACTTGGCTTTGCTTGTATTGGTACCTTTAAGACCAACTCGAAGATACTCCACATTTCCTTGTTTTGAAGTTCGCATTCTCCTGTCAAGGATGGTGTCCTCATGCAGTTCTGTAAGATACTTTGGGGAAAAATCATCTATAGAAGGAATTTGAACATTCTCTCCTTGATCATCAATCAACGTAGGCTCATACAATTTCAAATTCTCAACATTAACAACTGCATACATCTGCATATAAGGAGGCAAATCTAAACGAAAGGCATTGTTACCAATCTTGTCGATAATCTTGAAAGGACCATATCGAATCGGTTTCAACTTTTTACCTTCACCTTTAAGCCTCTCCTTACTGATGTAAAGCCAAACTTCATCTCCAACTTGGAAACTGTGATCAACACGATGCTTGTCATGTCTCGTCTTGTACTTGGCCTGACTCTTTTCCAACTGCTCTTGCACCACTTGATGTATCGACTGAATTTGTTCAATGAAATTTTCTGCCCTATCAATGTCATATTGACCATCGACAGCAATATCCTTCCCAAAGATAAAATCTAAAGGAGACTTGGGAAAATAGCCAAAACATGCTTCAAATGACGACGTTTGAGTCGAAGAGTGCTTAGCTCGATTGTAAGCATGCTGAATGTAGTGTAAATGCTCATCCCAAAGTTTAGGATGCTTGCTGCAATAAGCACGAAGAAGATGCACCACTGTTCGATTTACCACCTCTGTCTGACCATTTGTTTGTGGATGAAAAGCTGTGCTCTTTTTAATTTTGGTGTCCATGAGTGCCCATAAACTCAACCAAAAACTTCCAACAAATTGAGAATCCCGATCAGAAATAATGGACTTATGCAATCCAAAATGCACCCAAACATTTTGAAAGAACATTTGTGTCATTTGCTCGGCTGTAACCTACTTAGTACAAGGCATCAAAATACACATTTTTCTAAATCGATAAACCACAACATAAAGATAATCATGATTTCGTCTCGACATAGGTAAACCACCTACAAAATCCATGGAAATACTTTCCCAAGGTCGAGAAGGAACTGGAAGTGGAGTATACAAACCCAAATTTCGATTGCTACGTTTACTTGTGGCACACAACGAACATCCTCGAACATATCTTGAAACACTTTCATTCATTTTAGGCCAGTAGCAGTATCTTTGCAAATTAGCCATTGTCTTGCCTACACCAAAATGACCAGCAATAAGAGAAGAATGGGCTTCTCTTATAATGTTGATTCTTTCCCCCTGTGGAATACACAACTTGCCAAGATGATACAAGAGATTATTATGCACATGGTAATCCAATTCTTCAACATGGTAAGAGTGGCACAAAATTTCATATACTTCTTTGAAATCAGTATCTAAAGCATATTGCTCCACATAACTTTCATGCATGATAGGACTATGCTTAAGAATAACTGAAGCACTAATAATAGGCCTTGAAAGCATATCAGTGACTTTGTTAAAAATACCCTTCTTATACATGATAACCAAGTGAAACTGTTGAAGAAAACCCATTGCATAATTGCTTGCATCTTTTAATCATCGATTCTAGGAAGAGGATAACGATTCTTAACTGTAATTTTGTTCAAAGCCCTGAAATCAACACACATACGCCATGTACCATATTTCTTTGGCACTAACACAATTGGAGATCCACATGGAGATGAGCTTGGTACAATAACCCCTTTGTCGAGCAACTCTTGAATTTGTTTTTTAATCTCAGTATTTTCCATAACTGACATTCTATACATACCAATGTTTGGAAGAGGACTATCTTGCTACAATTGAATTTCATGTTGGATTCCCCTTTTCAGAGGTAACCCCTTAGGTTCTTTAAACATTTCATCATACTGAGTAACAACTTCATATAAATCGGATTTTAACTTTGTATCACAACCTTGAAATGCTTCGTTTTCAACAT
>JASDQU010106306.1:5552-16213 GCA_032191745.1 Picea mariana
CAGTTTCCACATCTCAAGCCTTGAGGACAAGGCTGTTTTTAAGGGGGCGGACATGTTAAGGTCCTAACCCGCACGTAGGTAGATCAATGTATTCGGATGTAATAAAGGTCAATATTAATAAGACCTTTTAATAAAATAGAATAAGGCGGATGTAAGAAGACCTGATAGAAGCTTCCGTTTCTAGAAGGATCTTCCTCTAGATGCTTCTTTTTAGTATAAATAGGAGTCGAGGGTATGAGAACCCTATCTTGGATATTATTGTAACAGAGCACTGCTCGACTAGAGGTTTCCCCCTCGAAGAGGCCTGTGAACATTGCTATCTAATTCAAAGTGCTATTTCTGTTGCTATTTCGTATATCATTTCTGTGTATTGTGAAGATTTTGTTGGATATTTTACTGTTATTCTGTCATTTCTAGAATTTCATTTCTGTTCTGCATATTTTATATATCTGGTATCTTGCAAGCTATCAATGAGCAGTATATATAATTCTAAATCTTTTGAGTAATATAATAAAAAGGAAGTATCAGGAAGTACAAGTAAACCCGTTGGGGTACTGAACAGGCCTGCTGGTAGCGGGGCCATGCTTGTATGGTACTAAGGTAAACCCGTCAGGGTACTGAATAGGCCTACTGGCAGCAGGGCTATGACAGGTAAAGAGAGTTGAAAAATATAAAGTGACACACTTAAAACTGAACAAAAACCCTTGGGTCTCATTCTGAAACAATAACTATCAAATCAAGGCTAGGATATGACCTTTATATCTCTTGGACGATGTTCTTAAGAACCTTCAAGTATCCAATTTAGAGTTTTATATTTAAAATAAATAGGTTTTCATGAGAAGTGGGACCCTTAGTATGTGTAATTCACCTTACCTAACCAAGAAGAGCTTCATCTCTAAAAACTTAGATAAGAAACAAGTTAATCATCTTGGGATGTATTCTTTTATGTGTTCCTCTCTTCAAATGAGATCTAAACTATGCTTATATCACTTTTTTTTTAAAAGGTAATCTAGCCAGGGAGGCCTATTAGCCAAAGTCACTATGAAAAATCTTGGCCACTATCCTATAATCATATTAGAGTCATAACCAACCCTTTCTCCTAAATTTGATCGAAACCAGATTGGATAAGACTTAATGTCAAATTACTAACAGATCTAATCTATTATCCATGACTCCACTTTTTTTTCATAACTACTTTTCCATGGGTAAGAAGTGTGAAGCATAAGCCAGGAAGTTTATATTGTTTAACGAGAACTTAGGAGCTGAAGAAGGATGAAACTTCATGGAATTCTTGATCGAGTGAGGAGCATCATCAATTATGAAATTTTGAAGATCATTGTTGCATGAGGACATGCAATGACTTAAGCATGGGGGTGTTACACATTATTTTCGTCATCCCTATGATCGTTAATGATGTAAACCTATCTGTTGCCTTCAGAGGGGTCAGTGACCTGAGTTCCTAAAGAGAGAAGGGAGAAGAACTTTTCCTGAGAAAAGAAGTTGCATTTTCCTATGTAAAAACCTTGTAAAAAAGGAAGTTCGCAGGTTTCTATATAGGCAGGATGCGAGAATGACCCATTCTCACAGGTTGCACTATAGCCAGGGTGTGAATAGTTCACAGGTTGCACTATAGCTAGGGTGAGAGAATGCCAACACGTGGGAAAAATGAGTGTTTTCTAGAATCCTCTAGAAGGAGAAACTTCTATGGTGAGGTGGCATCCAAATGGTTTGGATCTTACTCACTTTCATGATTTAGTGGGATCATCCTAACCTCCTCACCTTATCCTCTTCAACTTATAAAAGGAGAGGAGCTCTCATGGAGAAAGTTAGCTAGTGGGTTCTTAGCTTTTGTAAGATTTTGAGCTTGTGGGTTCTTGGTTCTTGAGCTTGTTAGCTTTGATTGGCTTGGAATTGTTAGCTTGGTTAGAGTGGCTTTGAGATTTGCTTTGTCAAGATAGATTGTGAGTAGCTATCAGATCTATGGTCTCAGAATCCTTGAAGCGAGAAGTGTGTGGGGAACGAAGGACAGTTGGAAGGGACCTTACGACATCAAGACAATGGTTGTAATCTCTCTTTCACATTTAATATGATACAGTAATATGTTTCTTTCCCATAAAGTTAGATATACTTTATTGCATAACTCCTTGATCATATGCATAGATTAGCTATTGAAGATATAGGATTGCTTTCACTTTGGTTGGTTTGTGTTGTTTTGATCTTGATTGCACGAGAGCGCTGGAGCGAAGCAGGAGCAACAAAGATTAAGGAATCGATTACAAGGTATGTCTCTTATTCTCACTTCCAATTTAATTCAATAGTTAGATCTAGGGAAAGAGATATATTCTGTCATGTTTTGTTCTAGATCCAGGTGGATCTAGGGAGATCGGTTTGTGTCCGCACTTACGGATTTATCCAATAACAGGGGGAATGTTGAGTCTTAGTATTAACACCTCTATTTACCTATAGTACCCTCTATCTGAGTCAATTTTACCTATGTTATGTATATAAATGACTGTTTCCTCCACAAATACACTTAATGACCTCGTTCAAGTGCATAAGAGGTAACTTATGGTTAAGGCATGTTTTGCTTGATTTTTATTGAGTTAATTCGATTAAAATAGTCGATTTTTCATGATCCTAATCATTCGATCTTAAGCAACATTGATCAGGTACCAAAAAAATCACATAACATTGATCCGATACTGCATGGGTGTCTAATCTGGTACCAACTATGCTAATCCGGTACTAGACATAATTCAGAATTTTTGAATGTTTCTAGAAGACAATCAGGCACATGGGTTTTGTCCAAAATGATGTTCTAATGCATACACATGTGTCAGAACTCACCCATCTCACACATGTGGACCTCCAGCTCAGGGGGAATGATTCAGCCTAAAATCATCAAATATTTCTAAACTGCCATATTGCACCCTGATTTGCGTGTAGATGCAGGAATATCTTACAAAAACATCCAATGGGGTTTTATAAAATATATCCAGCTACAAAACCCATAAATAGTTTCTTCAAATTCACAACGGAAAAAGAGATATCAAAGGATATTTAACCCAAATTTGTAATATCTGGTGAAAAGCCCAGATTTTGTGCATAAATAGTTTGAACAAATTCTGAGTTGGGGGATTTGTTCTGATCCATTCCCATTGAAATTCCTTGTAAAAATATGAAGGAAGGAGTACTGGAAGGAAAGACAAATTACTATGATGTAATATTTGTTTTTGGAGAATGATATACATTGTTATGCTGGGAAATGAAATGTTGAGTTTATGATCCACTTAATCAATTGAAGGAATGTAGATGTTGTTTGTGCAATTTCTGGGTATGAATAGAACACTTTAGTCTTCTATCGTTTTAGAGGAACCTTGCTGGTTCAACAAGGTCCCACTGTCCCAACTAAGGTAAACCTCTCTATATATTATTTTTCTGATTGTGTGAGTATTTAACAGGTATGTTTTGTAAATGTTATTTTAAATGGATTTTAAATATTCAACACAAAATCTCTTGCTTTTGAATTAGTGTGAGCAGTTAGTTTCCTTTATTTTCCTGTAGGATAACATTTAAGAATCTGATGTGTGGGATTGCTTAATAAACAAATATTGTTATTCTGAGTTTGAGACAGTAGTGTTCTTAGTGGGTACAGAAATAATAAGACTTCATCTTTTTATTTCATGTTCCATAATGAAGCCTTTCAATTATATTGATTGTTTTATGTACTACATAGGTTTGTTTGAATTACATGAAACTGGAATTGATTTTGATTTCAAGAGTGATTGGAGTTGATTGCTATTTACTATTTTGATTGCTACAGGAGACAAGCTTCTCAAATTCATCTTTCTAATTCATGAGCCTGGAACGAATAGACTTGTTCCTTAAGATAGAATCCTTTGATTGATTGTTTTGCTTGAGAAGTTTGAAGTTGTGTGAAGCATTTGGATATCCTTAAATGAAGTGTTAATTGTTGATTAGTTTTAGTTGCTACATGGGATAGATTCAAAGTCCATCTCTTTTATTTCATGAGTCTATGAATGAATAGATTCATTACCTGAGCAAAAAACTTTATATTGAATGCTTGTTGGATTATCTTTATGAGTTTTGTTTTCTGATCTTTAAGCTGTGTGAGGAAGATAGATTAAAATGTTGTAAAACAAAGCATTGGTATTGATTGTTTCTTCTTTATTCTATACTCATCAGACATAGGAACCTATCTGTTATCGGCACATATAGTGCATCAACTCTATTGATTATGAATCTCAGATTGACATTTAAATGAGTGTAAGATATATATTGAACATATTTATACACCAACATGCCTATAAAGAGGCGACTCCTCATTTCTTAGAGGAAGGCTGAAAAGTTCTCTCAACCAACAGAGTGGGTGGTCTACCACCCTAGGTTAGATACCCAAAGCCACAACTGACTAAATCACTATGGAAAACTAGGGAGCACAGAGCACACACTAAAAGTTCCTAAAGGAAAATCAAGAAAACAACTAACTAGTTGGAAGAACAGTTACACCAACCAACACTAGAGCAACTTACTGGTGCAAGTGCAACTCGAATATGGAAGCACCCTTCGGGTATACTTTGCAAAGTGTGGCTCGATTTCTACCCTACCTACTACGGTATACCCCCACGGTCACCTGTGTAAGTCCCTAAAATAAAGGCAACTAGGTTGCTAGCTCGTGAACAATCACCAGGCGGGTATGGTCGACAGTCGGGTGGATCGCAATGAGCAGGGTATCAAGAACAAAACCTATCAAGGGTATCAAAAGCAAGTGCTCCAAAAGATGACTGAGGACCTCGACTGGATTCAAGACCCACGAAGCTTCGTAGAAAATGCGATCAATGAAATCCCAAGACAAGTTCTCTATATGTGTTCCCGACTACGCTTGGTCTGGCTTTGGAGGGGTTATCTCTGCTACCTTTCCGCACACGACCTCATGTTTAGCCCCTGTGTTAGAGGGCGGTCCCGGATAATTTCCACGTTACTTGACTTCTACACTCCTTAGCATAGACTCATATGTTTGTTTTATAGCCTTGAAGAGTTTCCTCTCCAACCTAAATCAAGGCTCTAGCCTAATCTAGTTGATGGACCTTACAAACATAGAGTCTAGTAAATTTTAATTAGCATTCTTTTTACTGCCTAGATTTACTCAAAAGGGTATGGTAGTGCAACTGATGGTGTTAAGACTCTTGTGAAAAACAATGAAACTTATATGAACACTAGCAAAGAATGATTATATTTTACTTTACTTTGAAATGCTTTTTAAGATGAGAAGAAAACACAACACTATGCTAATTTCTTTTTCTTTTTCAAATAACAATGCAAAGAAAATGCCAGGAAAGAAAGAGATATAACAAATTAAGTTATTTTTTATATTTTCTTCCAATCGAAGAAGAAATAACAAAATATTCTAAAAGAAACTAATGAATGCATGATTCATGGCCCCCCCATGAAAAATGCAACTCATTTTTTTTCAAAATGCAACTTATTTTTCTTAAAATTTCAAGCTAAAACTAAGTTAAAAAAGCTAGGAAACACAAAAAATATTTTAAATGAAAAAGAAAGCTATGCTGAAATACAACCTAGGCTAAGCTGCTATGACAGAGACCAAGAACTCTGAGAGATATAACTCTTGACAAGGAAAAGCATGACTGCCTCTCCTTAAACAAAACTTTTCTCAACAGGTACGCTGTTGAAAGTTCAACAGCCAGCATGTGCACGTGAGCCGTGTAAGGTCAGAGCGCATGTACACACATGCAGACCATATGCAGGCTACGTGTACCTCTGCAACTCTTCAAAAATGAAAAGACAAGAAATCAAGCACTGGCAGAGACTACTGGTATTGAGAACCAGAATCTCTTGAAGACTCAGAAACTTACTTTGACAGAAGAAGAAAACAATTGAAGGAAAATTTCATAGAAAAAAACCAATATGAGGTGAAACCTAAGCTACAAAACTACAAAAACAGAGACTAGAATGAGTTCCAGAAAACCCCTAAGAAGGATTACTTCTGACAGGGGAGAGGATGACTGCGTCTCTAAAAGAAATTTTCTGAAATCATACACACGACTGACACTTCCTCAGCTAGCGTGTGCACGTGGGCTATGGGAAGGTAGGGCATGGGTACACGCGTGAAGACCTTATACAGGCCGTGTGTACCTCTATGGGTCTCTAAAAAGAAATGCAGTCAAACAAAGAAATAGAGATAACTGGTATGGAAGACCAGAATCTCTGTTAGCTCATACCTTTGCAGAAACTTCAAAAACAAGGAATGAAACATGTTCTTAAAAATACCCAAGAAAAAATATTCCCAGAAACCCTAGAGATCCCCAATACCGTCACCAATTTTGTTGTGGGTGGGAAATCCCTCCTACGGACTAGCACTAAGGGTTTTATCATGCATGTAGAAATGACCTAAAGATTCTTACTTTTTACCATCATCCCATGCCTAAACCCAATTACTCATATGTAAATACAAGGCTCAAGAGATTAATTTGACATACCTTATTTTTCGTGTTTTGATGTCGATCCCTTTTCATGCTTGGTCGTTCTTTGACTGCAACTCTCCTCCCAATGTTGACCTGCATTCACTAAAGACAAACAAAGAACTCCACATGCATTTGATCTATGAAATAATAGGTTAGAGATTTAATCAATCATACAATCAATATTCCAATAATGACAATCTCATATGGCAGGACGGGAAAAGCAATTATTTTATTAACTTCACAATGATACCTTACAATGATAAAGTCAGCCACTGCTCTTCAATCCTAGTCCTAGGCTCTTCTTCCCCTGTCTTCCAACTGCATTTCTCTATACTTCTCTTTGCACAAGGATGGCTAAAGGTTGGGACAAAGGGAATGTTCAATCGGGTATAGTTTCTTTACTATGTTTTCCCCCCTTTCAAATGGGACCCCTACCCCTTCTTTTATAGGCTAGAAGGAGCTAGGTATTTGTTCGAATGATTGACCATGCATGGCCGAAAGGTTTAGTTAACTTACCCAAAGTTGTGTGTTCCGTAAAAAAATTTCCTTTTTTCATGCTTCTGAAGGTCCATGCGGGCTATAGTGGGTCAACTAACATGGACACTGTAGATACATGCAGGCTAGAGTGGAGCAGGTTGCGTGGGCCTTTAAAAATGGATATTTTTAGAAGAGATGTTCAGTAGTGGCTTGGAAAAGAAGGAATATGAGATGGCCTAATGCCAGGCAAGCATGTCTGGTGGAAATTAGGGTTATAACAGTTGTGGCTAAGGAGTCAGTAAGAGTATTCTTTGTCCTAGGGATCATAATGATATTAAAATCTTCAAAGTGATCTACTAACCTATGCACCTCCTGTTGATAGTTCTTCAGATGAGGAGAATTACAATGTATAGTATTTCTTACTTTTCTAACAATAATTTTAGAGTCCCTGAAAACTTTCAATTCTTTGATATCAAAATCTATGGCTTTCCTTAATCCTTGTACCCGAGCTTCATATTCGGCCATTTTGTTGGTACATTCGAATTCTAGCCTACAATACAAGAAATGATGTTTACCAATAAGATCAATGAGGATACATCCTGATCCATATCCTTCTTGATATTTAGATCCATCAAAATAGAGGGTCCAAGTTTGTCAATGGGAATCATTATTTTTGTTTCCCTTATTAGTTTCTTTCTCCTTGACCTCTTGTTTCAAAAGTTATAGCGCCGAGTTTTGGCAGAAAAGTGTGTCTCCTGTCGGTATTGGTGATTTCTCTTGGAAAAACAACTCGATGTTTTGGGAAAGAGGGACATCAGATAGGAAATGGGGGGAATTTTCTGAAGTAGGATTCATAGGAATAATTCCCTAGTATGGGGAAATCCATGGATGAGGGCTTTTTAGGGGTTTCTAAATTAGTGACTGTATGTTTTAGATATCTCTCCCTGTCAATTCTGATCATGTTCTTGTATCCCTTCAGAGGTAGCCAAAGGTGTGCCCAATATATACTGAAGTATCCATTTATATTTTTAGACCAAGCTCGACTCATTAATATCCCATATGCCTCTGGGATATCTACTACAATAATTTCGATCACTTGCACAAATGTGGGGTGTCTCGATATTCTGATCATCACGTCTTTGAGTTCTCCTATGACCTTGACTTGGGTCCTATCCAGTTGTAAGACATGTTTATTAGTATTGAGAGGAACGACATTCAATCTCTTGCAGATGGCCAAGGGCATCACATTGGAAGACGGCCAGAATATACCAAGAAATTGTGAAGGTTCCTGTTGAAGAATTCAAATGTTAAGAGGAATGGTGGGACAAAAGGTTTTTCCTTCCTATCTCCCAAACAGGTGTTTATAGTTGGTTTTCTCACTATATCGGTGGAAGACAAATTTCTTTCTAGGTTGCTCTTTGCTGCCATTTTTTGTTCTGAGCTCAGAGCCTGTAGTAGAAAGTATTTCTGCTGAGGAATCCTACGTATATCCATAACAGATATATTGGCTCTTAGCTTCTTCAAATCTTCGACCACATTGTAATCTAGCTTGGGAGATTCTCGGGTATGAATTCTTATAGGTTTCTTACCGAGAGAGAAAGGTGTTTTTCGGCGATCGAGAGTTTCCTTACTCTTCGAGGCCTGGATGGAATCGATATCTTTCGACCCAGGCAGATCCTTACTATGTTTTTGTATCACAAAAACTTCCATGGGTTGGTCCCAAAACTCAAACAAATCATCAAAAGGCATGATCAGGTCAAGATCCCATATCAGCATGGTTGTATCTCGTGGTGGGTTAACTTCTTCCTGGTCAACAATATTCATGAATAAACTGCTTGGTTGTTTGGTCAGGGAGACTTCATCTAGAAACTGATTGGTCATCAAATTCATGGCATGTACCAATTGAGGACAGTCCCTTTCAGAGTGGTTTTGTTGATGACAAGTACAAAAATAATTAGACCCAACATTCCCTAGATCAATATTTAAGTTGGTTGGGGGGGGTTCAATTGCTTTGAAAGGCAAGTTTCTTTTAAAGAAAGTCTCATAGGGCATTTCTCCTTGGTTTCCCTCTCCTTCACTTCTTTTCATGTCTATGATTTCATTTGATAATTTTTTAACCATGACTTGTAAATCTTCTATATCTCCATTACCCTTGTCGGGAGTTTGTTCAACCAGTTTTCCTGATGGTCTAGTCAAAAGGAGTCCTCTCCTGGGAGGGGGCTGGGTTTATTTCTTTACTAGAGAGGCTTGGCCTTCTTTACATCCTTTCATGTGGAATTCTATCATTTTGGCCTCTTGAAAAGTTTCTGCCAGGGTTTTCTTAGTGACTCTTTTTACAAATGTAGAGATAGAAGCTGGGAGTGCATTGGCATGGACCTCGATTTGTAACTCTTGAGTTGGTTTTGTCACAGGTTGGAATTTTCTTAAGATGGTTGTGAATCTCTAATTTAAATATTTGACGCTCTCTTTCAGACTCATGATGGTCGTGAAAAACTCAACCATCAAGGCTCTCGTAGTGGTTTCCTCTACAAATTTATCTAGAAAGTCTTTCTGGAACTTAGTCCAGCTAGTTATAGATCCTACTGGCAAATTAAAATACCATGTGGAAGATGAATTTTCATACATGTAGGGGAAAATTCTGCATACTACGTCTTCATGTTCAACATTCATGAGTCTAATCATGAGTATGAACTTCTTGATATGATCTTAAGGTAAAACTAAAGTTTCAGGGTCGTACTTAGGAAGCATCATTTTCAGATGCCAGGGAAGATTATGTATTCATCTAGGGAGGAACACGGTGTCTTCGGCCAACCAGGGTTGGTTGTTATAAAGTGGTATTTCTCTTTCTTCCTAATGGTCATTATTACCCTCCATATCTTCAGAATCCGAGTCGAAATATTCTTCTTTCGAAAAGTCCTTTATCTCAGAGACATCGACAACTGGCGTTTCAGGTATCAGACCAAGAGGTTTTTGGATTTCGATAATGAAAAAATCTATCAAGTCTTCTATGGAGTGTACAAAAACCTCATCGGGAGTGCTAACCATTGGTCTTCTTTTTTTTTTCTTCGAGGGAGGATGGGAGATAAAGACAATGCATCGATCTGTCGAGTGTAAGCTCTAGTGATTCTCTTGAATTAATTCACTTCCTCGTGAGGAAGGGCGTAAGGTATTTTAGGGTGAAAAGGTTATTCCTCGGGCTAGGGTGAGTTATTCGTTTCGGGAATACTCAACGTGTGTGGGCTGTCTTGTGAAGAACTAGCCATGCATGTGGGCTATTATGAATTTGTAGGCTGTTTGAAATGATGGATAAAATATATATTCAACCATTCATTCTCTGCCCTCCTTCTAACGCCAATTCTGTTGATGGGTCCTAAATCACCTGACTCAACAGTAGGAACCAAACCTACCATCGAAGCCCAATTAGACTCTACAACATTAAAATGGAATGGTTCTCCAGATCTTGCGATCTGACCAATTTATCGATGGGATTTTGTGTTTTCTTATGGAGGCTCTTCCTTTAGTTAGGATTGTTTTCTTCTGTATTTTCTCTTGTGTGGGGCTGATATGAGAGATGCAAGCCAGTATAAACCAACTTGAAAAACAACAAGATTAAGTTTTAACTACTAGGGAAGAGGTTAAGCTTGGGATAACTCGATACTAAACATGCAGACAATTACT
>JASDQU010106306.1:27360-39778 GCA_032191745.1 Picea mariana
ATCAGAAAGAAAGCACATATGTAATAAGATAATGGCAAGAAAAATAATTCATCTACCATAACCATACATCACATAATAACAAAATGATTTATCTTCATCATTAAAGCAAAGAACATCGAAACATTGCACCAGTTAACTTGACAACAAAATTAATTGCTCTTAATCATTATTGCATCGTTCATGAAACATGATACGAAGTAGTTCTTCTCCAAGTCCAATCACATGCATCTAATGAAAATAGTTTTGTCTTTGGTTCAAAAGGACTTCTCAATTCATAGAAGTCTCAAAATAATTCTTAAAAACCAAAAAGAAAGAGTTCTTACAACAACCATTGACCTTTTTCTAATTGGCTGGTGTCCTTATTTATAAGATAAATTTTTAACTAAAACTAATGGCTAAGTGCAGTTTAAACAAAACAAAAATCGCCACATGGCATTATCTTCTAACAGCTTCTTTAACAGTCATTCTAAGATACTTCTTTGAAAGGATGATTTCTCTCGTATTCAGTCTAGCTGACAAACAATTCTTCATAAGTTTGGGCCCATGGAAATATATGTTGTTCCATCAGGGTCACATATATTCCCCTGTTGTCCACTACATGCGCTCGGTATTTTACTAAACTGGAGTTCAGCTACTGTAGCATGGTTCGGGCTCTGATCAAATGTTCTACAAATTTTCGTACTTGCCATCGCTTTGCATTGACTATTTTTGTGAACTCTTCAGTCCATAGCACATCTTGTTCGGCATTCAACTTGACCATGTGGCTCAGGTCACTGAAGTTATTGGGGGTTCCAAACTCATGGATCTTGTCATCCTTCATTATCTTGTTAATTTTATTCCAGTGTTTCTTACACCTGGTCCATTGTTCTTGGATCTCTCGATGTGGGTCTCGAGATATCTTAGCCCAGTACTCGGTTGATCACTTCATACGATTAAGACTACGTTTTCCTATTGTCTGAATGCCATGTTTTTCCTTATCTCGGCCTTGATGGACTGCCTTGATGTACTCGAGTATTTCTACCACTTGTTGCACCCTTTCATACCATCGCTCCATCTCCTTGCTTGTTGTGAGTGCCATGAGAGTGTCCTCCTAGAACTCAGCTATGTTTTTGGTTAATAGCTGTCTCTCCTTGTTACACTCATTATAAAATCCTATGAACTCACCTTTCATATACACAACGGTCTGCGTGGTGCCTTTGTAGTATTCGGTAAGATGCCGCAAGTGCTCGAGCTCATTTAGGGTAGCGGCTAGTTCCTTTTTGTCTCTCCTAGCTTTGTCCAAGGTGGCATCTGATAGGGCTTTACCTATGCCAATCAATTCAGACGTTCAGGTGTCTACTTTGTTGATCAATTTCTCCTTTGTAGTAACTAAGATGGATTGATCGAACGAGATCCTTCTTTTCTTCGTAGTCCTTTGAAAAATGTCCTTTATATTTTGATCGTAGGAGATTGCATAGATATCTTCTACCTCATATACTGGCTCTAGTATCTGTTGATCGCCCCATGTTAGTTTGTTTCCCAAACTACCAGCGGTGTATATTTGTTGAATATTGGGCTCTTGAACTTCCCCACTGTGCCTTGTGGTTCTGACTTCTACTTGTCGCTTGTCGGGGATTTGGGTATTGCGTAACATAGAGGGGTTAGGAACAAATTTGTTACAGATTTTCTCGTCGGCCACATAACTGTTGATTTCCTTTTGAGGGGATCCTTTCCTTGTCTCCTCCATTTTGGGCTCATCATTCGGATCTGTTTTGGTTTCCTATTCATTGGGTTATGTTGTGCCGAGACCACTTTTATCTTCTATTTTCATTTGCGAGATCTCCTCGTCTTGAACCTTGGGCTCAGGGGAGGAAAATTTCTCTGGACCATTTTCCTCTTGGACACGCACATGGGAGTCATGATATAGTTTTGGGCTTTCATCGTCGCTATATATATGTAAAATTTTGCTGAGGGGATTAGGTGCTCATGTTTCTATTGACACTCGTCTTGTCTCTGTTTGACTTATCCTGTCCATAGGGGATTTGGCTGGTGATGTTGTGGATCTAGTGTTTCCTAACCTGTCAGTGTTCCCAAGGTCTGTTGAATCGGGGCCGCTCGACACTGTTGGGCTTCTTTCTCGAGTACTAGTTTGAAGCATGGGCATTATGATAAGCTAAGGATCATCCTACATCCATTTCATTAGCAACCAGATTTGCTGGTACAAAAGTGCACCCATCCCATGTGCAGCTTGATGTTCAGGGACATCCTTGATTTCTACCAGGGATTCCTAGCAAACTGTCACTGCCTTGATGCCCTCTTGGTTTGGTGATTGCTTACTCCTTCACCTACTTCAGGTGCCACAGTTCCTTCCCGGGCCTTGAGAATTTCTTGAGCTGTATTTTACAAACATGTCACTTTCTCTTCCCAAATCATAGCTTTGAACCTGGTCATTTGAGGATCATCCCTCCTTGAAGCCACTTCATCCCAATCTTGAGTGTTTTTGGTGAAAATTTCATCTTCGAACCGATCATGGGAATAAGGCCAACGAGATGATACCTACGATGCATGTTGTAGGACTAGGCCTTTGGGATCATGTTTGCAAAATCGACCGGTGCGGAACTGTAATTCTAGTTGACTTAACCCTTCTTGCTTAGCATGAATGGTATCTTTAACCATGTAGAAGCCAATATGAAACTCATATGGAATGAAGGCCTACTTCTTGTCCTTTACTAAAGTGGCATTGTATCCTTGCAGTATGGTCTGGTAGAAAATTTCTCCTCACACTAGTCGGTCAGGAACATATATGGGTAACAAATAGGGTACCCTTGTGGATCCGAAAACCCTGATGTAGGTTTTGCGCTCGTTTAGATACCAATGACCCATTTTGGATATAGCCTTTTTTTCTTCTTTTGACAGCCCAGGGCACTCTTTCCTGAACAAAAAAAAATAGATATGTGCAATAAACTGGTCACAAATAAGGGAATAGGATTTTTTGTACCTATTATCCCATAAGATGTCAAAGTATACATGGACCGGGAGCTCCAAGAATCGCTAGTTCCATTTCATTCCAGAGAAAATTTTCCTGGCGCAAATGATGTATAATAGATATGAGGCCATGTAGAAGGAGGGGGTTTCCCCTTCTTTTAACGTTTGGGCTTGTCTTATGAAGGTGCTCAACTTTTTGGAGATGATGGCACCCCAATTGAAAGCTGTGCCTGAAATGGACACCATATAAGCTAGGGGCATCTGAACCTATGAAAACTAGAAGTAATCTTTCCCCCCATGAAACCTACAAAGAAGAGCCATTAAGTGTATATATGGTTCCCTTATATTGGCCATTGGATACCATCCGATAGTTTGGTTCGTCAATTTTTTGTATTCCCTCCACCACGATGCCACGATTTTGCTGGTATCGTGTGACACATAAAAAATAAAAAAAAACATCAGTGCTCAACATTCCTTCTGAATCCCGGAGCTTCTAGTAACTCTGAACCTCTGATGAAAATAAAACCCTGATGCATCAACCCTCATCATCATTAATCAAACATTTATGTTTTTCGTTCAACTCTTCATGTGTTTTCATTCTTATCTTGAATACATTTTTTTTATTTGTGAAACATACTTTTCATTTCCTTTCAGCTATTGTATGACTTGTTTTTAATGATAAACAACCTGTCAAATAACTAATTCTTTGGTGAAGATTTGTTTTCTGCAAATTGTTGGAATTATTGTGTTTTGATAGATGTTTGATGTCTTGAAATGATATTTTAAGTATTGAACTTCTTGCAGCAGATTATTCATTGAGTAGTTTGTTGTTTCCCTCTATTTTATATAATTTCACTAGTCTTTCATTAGTGTGCCATCAGCCAAGGAGGGCCCTCATCATATCATCCTGCCAACCCAACCTTCCCTTTGTCTTGATAGAATAACCCTCTGACCAACCAATAAAAAGTTAAAAGAAAAAATCATTCTAAACTGATAGGTGGCCTAGCTTTGTCGTTTAGTAGTCAGGTGCAAACTTTAGGACCAACATCTTCTGACGCTATTGCCGGGGAACAGAGTAAGGAAATATCTTTTCCTGGGAAAATGACATTGATTGTCTCTGATATTTGATGGTGAACAAATATCAGATACAAACACTCTGTCATATTTCAACTGGTGACTTCACTGATTAAAATTTAAAGAGGAAATATTGGTGCCCATAAAGGGATTCTACATACCCAAATCTGAAAATATCAAAGCCAAGAAGGCTGATTATAACCCTAAGAATAACATAGTAGGCTTTGAGATAGAAAGGAAACTAAGGAAATCCATTGTAGCTCAGAGGTACGCTTCCCCCCTCAAGGGAAAATTTGCACACCAAGAGAATAATTCAAACCATAATCGGGAGTAGCTTGAATTTTCTAGCCCTGAGAATTATATTTCCAAAGGGGCTTAGACATCTCCTACTCCTGATTCCACTTCAGCATCCAGTCATGTATCTCCCATAAATTTGCAGATTCCTATTGTTCAAGGCATGGCCGTTAATAGAATGGATGTCATAATTGTTGCTATATATGCACCCTTAGTGCTACCTATAGTTTTACATGCACTCCCAACCACAGATTACATGAAACATTTGCCAAGATATAATGGGCAAGGTGAAATAATTGTTGAAGAATATCTGGTATCCTTTTATAGTTTTCCAGACAACTTTAACATTGATTATTAAGATGTGTAGATGAGTTGTTTGTACAATGTTTGGATGGGGAGGTCAAAAAATGATTCAGGAGTATTCCCCAAGCCTCCATTGTAGATATTGAGGCATTAGATGAAGCTTTTATAAAGCAATGAGTAGATAAGAGAGATTATCTCTATTACAACACTGAATTTGGGGCTCTAAAGAGAAATAATGGTGAATCTATTTCAGACTTCACCAAGAGATTCAATAAAATGTATGGTAGAATCCAAGATGAAATCAAACCAACTGAAGCCTCTGCCAAGATCACTTATGCTAATGAATTTGATGTAGAATTATCCCTCCTCATGAGAGAGAGAAGATCAACCACACTGTTATCCATGGAGGAAGAAACCATTGAAGTTGAATCTAATATTTTGGCATCAGACATATTAAAGACTAGATATGATAAGGAGAAGAAAAAACAGATAGAGGAGGCCCATACCTCCTCTAACCCAGATACATATGATCCCTAACTTGAAGACATGACTAAGTGTTATAACCCTAATTTGCACCAGACATACTTACCTAGCATTAGGCCATCTCAGATTCCTTCTTTGCCAAAACACTACTGAACAACTCTTCTAAAAAAACCCCTTTATAAAGGCCCACACGCCCTACTCCATTACTACATGCGTGTACACGCTAGCTTCCCCAATACAACCCGTGTGCACCTACAAAAGAATGGAAAAAGTAAAGTTGTTGATGGAACACACAACTTTGGGTAAGTTAACTAAACCTTTCGACCATGTGTGGCCTGTCATTCGACTAAATACCTAGCTCCTTATAGCCTATAAAAGAAGAGGTAGGGGTCCCATTTGAAAGAAGGAAAATCATAGTAAAGTAACTATACCCAATTGAGCACTCCTCTTGTCCCAACCTTTAGCATTCCTTGTGTAAAGAGAAATATAGAGAAAAGCAGTTGCAGGACAGTTGAAGAGGAGCCCAGGACCAGTTTCGAGGAGCAGTGTCGACCACATATTGTAAGTTTACTCTTGTGAAGATTAATACAAAAAGGAATACTTTTCCCATCCCGCCATATCATATGTTCAAGTTGAATGTTTATTTCGTGATATTGTCACAACTAACCCAACAATTAGTATATGAAATGCATGTTCACAGCTTTTTGTTTGTTCATGAGTGAATGCAGGTCATCTTTGGGAGGAGGCTTGCAATCAAAGAGTGAGTGAAAGAAAAGGGATTGACATCAAATGAAGGACTTAAAGTAGAGTTGCCAAATCTCATTTACACCTTTGTATTTCATGAATGTGGGGTTTTGTGTTGGGAGAATTGGAAAGAGTAGAGGCCTTTGAAATGGTCATTTTCTACATGCATTATTAGAGCCCTTAAATTCTAAGTCCGTAGGAGGGATTCCCACCCACAACACTAAGAATTTCAAGGATCTGAATTCTGAGATAGCTAAGATAAAATGGGAATCCAAACAAACAAATATAACTTTTCTAGGGGATGGTAATAGAAATCAGAACCAATTCAGAAGGCCTAATGATCCTCCTCAAGTAATGCAGAGATAAAGGAGAAATGTTTATGATCAAAGGGTGGTTCCCCCTTTCCAAAAAAATCAGATTGAGGATATAGATGCGGACAATGATGTTGTGGATGATACTGTTGATCTTTTCAATGAGACAGATTATTATACCAGTCATTTAACACAACAAGAATATGAGGTAGCTCAGTTGTCAAATCAATTTGATGATTATATAGGGGAGGAGGGAGTTATTCAAGGTCAACCCAAGAAGAGATACAATTTGAGGATGAGAAATGGAGATTCCAAGTCCACTACCTCTTATCAAAGAAAACAAGTAGAAGCTCCTCCCAAGCCAAATCCAAATAAAGGTATGCCATCTAAAAATCAGTCATCTCCACTATCAAAACCTATTTCCCCTTAAACAAAGGAAGATGATAAGACACCAACATATTTCATCTTGGAACATGAGCTGAGAAAAATCAAGAATCCTATCCCTTTGACAGAATTCTTAAAAAATGAACCTTTCAGGAAATCCATCATGAAATTTCTACAATCAACCCCTTCTAGTGTATATTCTGATGTCATTAGTCTACAGGATGAAAACCCAACCATTACTGTGGGTCCACGCATTGAGGATGGATCTGATGCTTCTCCTCCTTTATATATATCTATGAATGTCCATGATATGATCCTACACAACTATCTTATAGACTCAGGAGCCTCTCACAATATCATTCCCAAAGTTGTTATGGAAGAAGTAGGTCTGGAGATTACCAAGCCTTACCAAGACATGTATTCCTTTGATTCTAAGAAAGTAAAATTCCTGGGATTGATAAAGGATATGCTAGTTTCTATAGAAAAATTACCCATGAAGAGTGTAGTGATGGACATTGTGGTGGCCAACATTCCCCCAATTTTTGGCATGCTCTTATCCAAAACTTCGGCTAAGAAGGTTGGAGGATCATTGAAAATGGGCCTCACATATGCCACCATTCTTGTGTTTGGTGGTGAACACAGGAGGCTATACAGAGAGGTAAGGCTAGCCTACATAGTGAGATATCATCATAACCTTAGCAATCACCCCATTTATGTTGTCGAGGATGGGATTGGTTCATCTTTTTTTCATTTAGATGAGATGAACCTGAAATATCAGTCAACCAATGCAAAGATCAGTGAATGAATGGTCAACAAAAAAAGGTATGGAAGATGTATTTCGATGGATCTTCATCAAAATAACAATATGGTGTAGGTATTCTCCTCATTTCCCATTCAGAAGAAGTAATAACCCTCTCTTATATGATGGAGTTTGAGACTACTAACAATATAGATTTATATGAAGCTATGATATTGGGATTGAAGGCTGCCAAAGACATGGCCATTGATTGTTTAGAATTTTTTGGTGATTCTGAGTTGGTCATAAATCAAGTGAGGAATATCTATCAAGCAAAGTGACATAGGCTCAAGCAGTATAGAAACGAGGTATGGGATATGATCGATAATTTGTTTCTAGCATTTAACATTTCTTTCATTCCCAGAGAACAAAATCATAAAGATGATTCTCTGGCCTTATCTTCTAGCACGTTCAGGCCTCCCATTGGCCCAACTATCAAATATCAGGTGGAAATAAAACATTGAACAACCATACCATACAACATAAATCATTGACAAGTCTTTAGTGATGATTTAGAGATGCAGAGATTTTCACATGCCATTGATGAATTCTCCAATATGTCAGTTGATCAATACAGTCAAGAAGATGAAAATGAGAAATTAGAAGATCAACAATTCTCTCATCTGCTGAAGACAGTGGCTGGTCATGATATTGTGGAGCTGAAAACCAATCACATTCTGAGAGGACTAGTGCCATTGGAAAGATTGTTCGACAACAATGATGCTTACAAAGGAACTTCCATGAAGAATCAAGAAGAGGAGGTGACAGAGTGAAATATTGGGACCATTGAGAATCCCAAGATCATCAAGTAGTCCAAAGTATTGGCTGCAGAACATAATGACATGTATTCCAGTCTCATTAAAAATTTTGCTGATACTTTTGCATGGTCCTATAAGGATTTGAAGACATTTGATACTGACATCATCCATCACAAGATCCCTCTAAAAACTGGCTCCAAGCCATTCAGATAGAATATTAGAAAATTTAATCCCATGTTAATGTCTATAATTGAGAGAGAGTTAAAAAGAATGTTGGATGCCAAGATTATTGTACCATTGAGGTATTCAAACTAGGTGGCCAACTTAGTACCTATAAGGAATAAGAGTGGGTAGATACGCTTATGTGTTGATTTCAGAAATCTAAACAAGTGTTCTTTGAAGGATAATTACCCCCTCCCCAAGATGGATCATATTTTATAGAGGGTAGTAGGTGCACACAAAATTTCCTTGTTGGATTGATACTCTAGTTATAACCAGATAGCAGTTTGTGAGGAAGAAAAAAAAAAGACTATATTCACCACCCCATGGGGAACATTCATGTATGACAAGATGCCCTTTGGGATCATGAATGCAAGGGACACTTTTTAGAGGGCCATGGACATAGATTTTATGGAGTAGAAAGACAAATTTATGGCCATATACCTAGATGACATTACCATTTTCTCCAAGTATGATGAGGAACATTTGCATCATTTGGAGCAATTTTTCAAGAAATGCAGGAGGTATGGGATATATCTCAATCCTAGTAAGTCTTACTTTGCCATGCCAGAAGGAATGCTCCTGGGCCACATCATTTCAGTGAGAGGCATACAAATTGATCCAAAGAGGGTTTGTTCCATTCAAYAAATCKAGATCCCCAGAAACAAAAAGGTTGTCCAGTCTTTTATTGGTAAGATAAACTTCCTYCGATGTTTTGTGCCAAATTTTGCTGAAATTTTGAAGCCTATTACTAACATGTTGAAGAAAGATGTTGTGATAAAATGGTCCTTGGAGGAAAAATCATCTTTCCAAACTATCAAGCAAGCTTTAKTCGAAGCACCTGTRTTGGCCAAYCCTGACTATACCAAAGATTTCTTCATTTTTTCCTTTTCCTCARAGGAAAYAATTATTGTTGTACTGCWGTAGAAAACTRAGGAAGGGCATGAGTAGCCAATATCCTTGTTCAGTAGATCCTTTAGAGATGCTGAGCTCAAGTATGATATATTAGAGAAACAATATTATGAATTGGTCAAAGCACTCAAGKCCTTTAGGGTTTACRTGCTACAGTCTAGCATAACGAACTTTGTTCCTAGAAAAATTGTCAAAGAGATTCTGGTCTAGCCAAATAGCGAGGGGAAAAGAGGAAATGGATTTTCAAGCTGCTGAAGTACGATTTGCACATAAATTCCACCAATATTATCAAGGGGAAAGGACTAGCTAAATTTCTATTAGAATCAAACTACAAGGTGCTAGAGTTGCATCAAATCTTCACCCAATCATATGTGCCCATCATATGGCCTAGATAAGACAACTTACAGGTATTTGAAAAATATTCCTCTTCACCTTGGTATAAAAACATCATTTATTTTCTATAACATTTTGAATTCCCACCAGATGTGAAGAAGACAAAGGCTAGGTCTCTCAAGTTCAAATCCATCAAATTATGCATTTCAAACCATAACCTATATTGGAGAGATCCTGCTGGAATCTTAGTAAGATGCCTTAATGAAAATGAAGCTAAACAAGTCACAGCAGAAATTCACAGAGGAGTGTGTGGAGGGCATTAGCATTGGAAGGCCACAATGCTCAAGATCCTGAGGGCAAGATACTACTAGCCCATCCTTTTCTATGATGTTTTTGCCACTATTAGAGCCTGCAACGAATTTCATATTTTTGTAGGGAAACATAAGTTACTATCACTGTCCCTGAAACCTATCAAAGCCCGTAGTATGTTTCAGCAATGGGGGTTAGACTTCATAGGAGAAATAAATCCACCCTCCAGTGGAAAACAAAATTGGATCCTCACTGCCAACGACTACTTCACCAAATGGATTGAGGTTATGCCCACAAGGAATGCCACTGACAAGGTAATCATGAATGTCCTGGAAACTAATATTTTTTCCAGATTTGGTTGCCCCAATAAGCTTGTAATAGGCAATGCCCAATGTTGGCCCCGGGTTGTTAAAGGAAGAAAATATCAAGGAAGAAGAGGTAAAATGCGAACTTCGTGGAAGACACAGTGACTATCACTAGGTCTAAGTGAGAAAAAGAGAAGAAAAGATAGAGTGAAGTGCAGGAAAGCAAGCCGTTGGATGAGGAGATCAAGGATGATAGATCAGAAAGGAAGAAGGATTGTGGACAAGTCAGCAAGCAGAGAGAGTCACCGTTGGATGCTTTGGATCACCGTGCGAGAAGGAAGGAAAGATAAACTGACGAAGCTCTGAAAATATGGGTCAAGTTGACCTAGGGTTTTAGACACCTAGGGTTTTGGTATCTAGGTTTTTGGACACCTAGGTTTTGGCCTAAGGCTGTCGATGAGCTATTATAATGTATAAATAGAGGTCAAGAGGACCTGGGTTGGGTTTGTATCAAGATAGGTTTTCATTATTGATGTGAGTGATTATTTTATTATGAGAGAGAAGTGCTAAGTGGGGGAGCCTTCTGGTATTGTAAGATCTTCATCTGGGTGCGAAGATCAACCATACACCTGGGTGCGTAGGGAGGGAAGAGAAAGAAAGGAGATCTGTTAGCTAAGAGCGTAGACAAGAACTGTATGCTTTACCTCAATATAATATAGCATAGTTTTGTGGATGTATCCCTAGAGAGAGGGTGAACCACGTATATTTTGTTTTGTGTATGATTGGTATTTTGTATTTGTCATTCATATACTTTTATTGCATTACTAAGGTAGATCTAATAGATGCATGGAGTAGATCAAGTTGATAAGTGATATATGAATGATGTGTTTTTTTTGTGTTATATCCACTTGATATTCCCCTTGGTTGTAGACATCGTTGTCCTGCAACCCCCCTCATAACTGCTTTGGGTGAAACTACATCTACTTCATAGGTGTTGCCGAAAGGGCCAGTAGTTAGGGCTTGTTGGTGTGCTCTTGGAGCTAAACCCTAGGTCTGCCCCTGCGCCAACAAATGGTTCTGTTGCTAGGACCAGATTCCTTTTAAGGGAATTTCAATGTGGTTTCCATCAAAGACAGATATTCAAAAGTGGATAGAGAAGAAAGAGAAGGACTTCGTTGAAGCCCAAAATAAAAACCCTAATCTTAGGAATGAGGATTGGATAGAAAGATATATCTTCACTAATATACATGATATATTCTTTGGAGGGATCCATCAGGAGCTATATGAGTGGATAGCTAGATTAGTTGATACCCAATTCAAGATCTGATCTAGACTTCCTGTGGTTTGGACGTCAGAGTTGATCAAGAAGGTCAAGAAAGTTGATAACACCATATCACGAGCAGTAGATCATTGGTTCGATAGTATCGTTGGAGGGTACATCATAGAGTTTGTTGTTGACAGAGTAGATTCGTACAACCAAGATGAAAGATATTTCTTCAAGGGACCCAAAGGAAGATTTATACAAATACTGAAGTTGAGACTCAAGATGATATTGCACGAAAATAACATCTTGAAGATACAATAGATTGGTTGGATCCAGAAAGGCTAATGTTAAAAAATTTGGATAGTGACAACGACACAGAAGATGGACATACACGTAGTGGGAGAGTGTTCTAAGAGGTCCACCTGGAAAACCTATTTAAGAAGAAATACAGGGAGGAGGCTTTCTATAGTGGAGAAGAAGAAGATCTTATGGATGAAGAACACTCAGAACCCGTCAGGATGGATGAAAGAGAAGCTGAAGACCTTCGCCGAGGAGAACTTGAAAACTCAGAAACCACGCAGACCATCGAAGTAAGTATTTTTATCCTTCCTGTTATTTCAGTATTAAGAAACTAGAGTAATCCCAGTTAGCAGAGCATCCAAAGAACTTTCCATAGTGCCCCACCACATATTCAGTTAGGAACCCTAGGAAGATCTATGGAAGATGAGATGAGACTTCCTATATTTATGGGAGATGGATCTGAAAATCTTGACTAGCATTGGTTCCTCTATGAAGTTGTATGGAACATTAAGAATGTCATAGATGAATATTTCAAAAGAACCTAGTTCAGTACAATTCTCAGAGATCACGCACTGAGTTGGTACATGAAACTTGTCCAAGGACTTGCACAACCTAAGCCATTGAATCAGATCAAGAATGCACTGATTGCAGAATTTAAGAAACTT
>JASDQU010106306.1:45533-65408 GCA_032191745.1 Picea mariana
CACTTGTTAACGGTATACACTAATGACCGGTAATCAAGTGGTTTCTACCATGTTCGACTTCAACACATGTATTCACATGGTTAGATTCGTACTATAGAGTGGCGGAGATGAAGACCCTGGATATTTTCTTACAGATCCAGGTTGCGTTGGACTATATTCAGTGTACTGTTGCATAGATCCACATTGTATGTCTGGTGGCTATGTTCAAATTTGAGTCTTTAATACATAGATCCACAGTGTATTTTTGGTGGCTATGTTCAGATTTGAGTCATATTGGCATGGATCCACAGTGTATGTTTGGTGGCCATGACCTGTCTTACTTGACATGTATCTTCGCATGTCAGCATTTATGCTTTGAGTCATTTGTATTCTGAGTATGGGAATGCCTACCTCAGTGATGATATATTATTGTACTATATTTCCTTGTTTGTTGGCAGGTTTCCGACCGACTATTCCTTGTTCCCTACACACACTCGACAAAGTATTTCAGCTATCACTCTGTTCTAACTTCATACTTTGGGGGGCTCTCTGTTACACATTATTTTCGTC
This sequence comes from Picea mariana, assembly GCA_032191745.1. Lineage (NCBI taxonomy): Eukaryota > Viridiplantae > Streptophyta > Pinopsida > Pinales > Pinaceae > Picea > Picea mariana. The sequence continues at coordinate 46,083 of JASDQU010106306.1, forward strand.
ATCCCTATGATCGTTAATGATGTAAACCTATCTGTTGCCTTCAGAGGGGTCAGTGACCTGAGTTCCTAAAGAGAGAAGGGAGAAGAACTTTTCCTGAGAAAAGAAGTTGCATTTTCCTATGTAAAAACCTTATAAAAAAGGAAGTTCACAGGTTGCTATATAGGCAGGGTACGAGAATGACCCATTCTCGCAGGTTTCACTATAGCTAGGGTGCGAGGTGTTTGCAGGTTGCTCTATAGCTAGGGTGCGAGAATGCATGCACGTGGGAAAAATGAGCGTTTTCTTGAATCTTCTAGAAGGAGAAACTTCTATGGTGAGGTGGCATCTGAATGGTTTGGATCTTACTCGCTTTCATGATTTAGTGGGATCATTCTAACCTCCTCACCTTATCCTCTTCAACTTATAAAAGGAGAGGAGTTCTCATGAAGAAAGTTGGCTTTTGTTGGTTCTTGAGCTTGTTAGCTTTGGTTGGCTTGGAATTATTAGCTTGGTTGGAGTGGCTTTGAGATTTGTTTTGTCAAGATAGATTGTGAATATCATCAGATCTATGCTCTCAAAATTCTTGGAGTCAAAGTGTGTGAGGAACGAAGGACAGTTGGAAGGGACCTTACGAAATCAAGGCAATGGTTGTAATCTCTCTTTCACATTTAATATGATACAGTAATATGATTCTTTCCCATAAAGTTAATTCCACTTTATTGTATAATTCCTTGATCATATACATAGATTGACTGTTGAATAGATTGAACTTTCTTCACTTTGGTTGGTTTGTGTTGTCTTGGTCTTGGTTGCACGAGAGCACTGGAGCGAAGCGGGAGCAACAAAGACCATAGGAAGAGACAATAAGGTATGTTCTTTGTTCTTGCCTCCTATTTAATTCAATGGTTAGAATCTAGGGAAAGAGTCATGTTCTGTCTTGCTTTGTTCTAGATCCAGGTGGATCTAGGGAGATCGGTTTTTGTTCGCACTTACAAATTTATCCAATAACAGCCCTTCAGTTGCATTATGGAGGCTATAAGAGCACAATTTCGAGCTATGGAAAAAGAGGAGAAAGCATTCAACTTTGAGAGCAAAGTTACTTTGAAGGAATTACTTCATATTGAGTCTGCATCCCTTTGTCCCTCAAGTTTGAACACAATGTTTAGCCCCCAAGCTCTTTCCTTATTGTCGAGAGGACCTCATTACCTCTTTGTTATGAGCTTGCCTTTGGTGGAGGATTGAAGTGGTGGAGACCCAGTTAGAAGGAACTTGGTTTTTTGGTTTCGAATCGTGCCGACACGGAAGTTTGTAATGTTGATACTTGTTTTGATCATTTATTAATAGAAATACTCCTTTCATCGATATCTTGCAAATATATGATTATTATCCATGGGCATGTTTGTAATGTTTATTAATGGATTGTGCTATCTGATGTGCTAACTCATTTTATATATTGTCACTATATACTTGCATCGCTTGTTTGTTGAGAACTTCTTGCAGGTGTAAAGCTTTGGGTCAAAGTGCTCAACGGTGGAACGACATCAAACGATTGGATTGAGGTAGGCTTCTTCCTCGTATTGCACATTAGTTTATATAGCACATGTTGGAATTGAGTTGATTTCTGTAGTCATACCTGTCTGTTGTGGTTTACCCTTGGCCATAGAGAGTTTTTCCCTTGTAACATGGTTAGTTATCCTTGAGAGACACCCTATTCAGATTTTTGAATTCCACCCACAACCTGATCTCTCCACTCTTCTTTCTGACAGGCACCATATTTTCCACCCATTTGGAAAACCTCAAGTATACTATGATCTTGGATTCAAGCAACTTCTTTATTTCTTTCTCAATCAATGGCAGTAGAAAAGGATTTATCCTTCTTATCTTATGTTTGAAAAGTTTATGATATTTTCTTATTGGGATCACATGTTGAATTACCTTGGTGTCATAAAATTTCAGATCTTCATAGCTCTAGGAAAAAACATCAAGGAATTATTTCATTAAATTGATATATCTCTGCTTGACTTCTGGGCTGAGTGTTTTGGATAGCTTAATGATCTTGGGATCTTCCCGAGTCCCAATGTTTCAATCTTCAACATCACCTTCATTTACTGTAATTTTTTTACTCCTGGCCACATCATTGTTATCAAAGTGTTTCTCCAATGGGACTAGGCCTTTGGGAATGATGTTACTTTTCAGTCGCACTATATCTCTACCAACAATCTGATTTTCGAAGTAACCATCCTTTGCGAACATAGTTGCATCCACCTCTTCATCACAATATTCTTCTTCAAAATTCAAATTTTCAAATCCATCTTCCATTTTGAGGAAAATTTCTATTTGTTTATCATCTTCAAAAACCTGTCAGTACTTAATATTATCAAGCACTGTTGGTCTGTGCTTGATCTCAACTTCATATCCTCTGGTAGGAAAGATTGGAATTTTGAAAACTGAAGCTGAAGTGGCAAGGGAATCAACAATTTAATTCTGACCCCTTGGAATCGCTGAGAGGCTCTATTATGGAAATTCTTCAAGCAGGTCAAGTATTATATTCCTGTATGGTCTTAATCTCGGGTAATTTGCTTGATATATTCCCTTCACTTGATTTATGATCAGCTTAGAATCCCCATGAACATCTATCCTCTTATCACCCATTTATTTTAAAGTCTTCAATCCTAACACCAATGCCTCATATTCAGCCATGTTGTTTGTGCAATCAAAAGCCATCTTATAAGAGCACAATTTTGTCGCCAATATGGGGGGGTTATTCCACACACCATCTCCTTCCCCTTCTCTGTTGACAGCTCCATCGAAGATCATGCTCCACATCTTATTTTATGCATTGTCCTCATGCTCTGAAAACTTCTCAATATGAAAATGGTCCAGACACTGCGGAGGAGGACTCTAGTATGTCGAGGGCACTTCGAATTGACAGACTCTCTACTCTACACAGGACCTCAAACCCCTGTTTATTTAAGACAACTTTCTCTTCCTGTGAATATTTCTCTGTGCACCAACCTATGAATTCAGGGAAAGGGAATGTGACCTCGACAGCGTAAGGGACTATGGTGGTCTGGATTGCTTCAAGGAAGGGTATATGTTTCCCTATATTATCGAATAGATTATCTCTAGACACATAGATGGGCAAAATGGTGATTTCAGTGTCGAACACATCTGAATCTATGTCAATTAGGGCTTCTTCATTTGACATGGGGTCTTTCTCTGCTACTGACATAATGATAGGGTCCATGGTGGTGATGAAAAATAAATGTAAATGAGCGGAAAAGGTGTGATCTTGGCGTGTTTTTGAGCTTCAATTTGAATGGAGTGGTCGCGCCAAATTTTAACGTTACAGTATTTGAAAAATAATAAAATAACGAAAAGTGCCCCCTTTATATACTTTCCCAATTTTGGGGACGAGGGAGAGTGGTTTGGGGAAAACCATTTATCACCCCGAAATGCACCCAGTGGCGCCACGTGGTCCCGAGATAAAACCACGATTTACTTTGCAGCCCGCTTTCAGGAATTACACTTCGCGCAAGTCCTCCCCCCAAAACGATCCCAGACCATTGATCTATAGCACCCACAATCTATGACTCATCGGGTCCCATCAACTCCACGCTACCGCTATATTTAACTTCCTCTTACTAGACTTAGCCCTGTCCTCTAGTTTGTCATGTCTCCACCTTAGTTTAGCATCCCGCTAAGTCTTGAAAACTAGATCGCCCACAGAAACTTTTATGGTGATAAAAAATGTGATAAGAGAAAAGAGATAAATACAATGTAATAGGTCTCAAATAATGGTGCAACAGGATCCAAACTCTAGTTATACTCCGATCTGAAGAATACTGCAGTGATGAAATGCCCAAACGCTTAATCAAGAAGAAACGTGTAGTGATTTGGCAACTCGAATGTAGGAGACTCAGTTGCGTGGCAATAGACCTTATCTATTTTGTTTTTTGTTTCTGTCCCCAAAGGTTAGGTATTCAAGGGTTTTACAGACAAGGGTTTGCTCTGTGCTATAGATCTCTAATATACATGTGGGGTCCAGCAGTAGTACTCGACCCAATATCTCAAGTCACCAACTAAGGAGGCTAGATTATGCCCTTAGCCGTACTACCCAACTACCCATGTACTAGAGAGTATATTCTGGAGCGTTGTTCTCGATGGCACTATAGAAATCAGGCATCTGATCGGTTTATCTAAAGAGGGATTTAGGAAATATAGGCTAATCCGTATACAGGTGATGTTTGATGCGCTACCACTCTAAGGGGTACCAACAGGGGCTACAAGGGTGGCCAACAGATGTGCGCTTAATTACCACTTGTATTTCATGGTGTATGAATCCCTGATAGTGGGTTTATGTGCATAACGAAAAATCTATGTAGCTTAATGATGTCGAAATACGTCTCTACCATGGAAAAAAATTAACCCACAATTTTCCGCCAGGAAAGTGCTCTGATACCACTTGTAATATTCCAAATATAAAAAGCATGCAGAACAGAAATAAGATGCTAGAAATGGCAGATGAACAACAATATAACCAAAACAACACCACAATAATACCAAGATAATACCAGAATAACAAAAGAAAGAGAACTTTGATTACTGAGAGCAATATTCACTTGCCTCTTCGAGGGGGCAACCTCCGACAGAGAAAAGATCTATTACAATAATATCCAAGACAAAATTTCTCATACCCTCGACTCCTATTTATACTAAATATGTCTATCAAAAGAACCATCTAGAGGAATAGCCTTCTAGAAGTGGAAGATTCTATTAGGTCTTCTTACATTGGACTTATTCTTCCTTATTGCTAGGCCTTATTAATATTGACCTTTATTACATCGGAATATATTATTCTACCTACGTGAGGGGTTAAGTCCCTAACAGGGTCCCTGAATCAAATTTGTAGGTGGACTCTCCCACTCCTTTGATAGGGTACTGGTAATCATCTCCAAGTGTAACTTTATGGGGAAAGTTATTTTATGTAAGGCCAAAGAGAATGTCTCTCTAACTTGTCAAGTGCTTAGAAGCACCACTATCTATGATCCAAGTATCCTCTCCAGGTGATATTGATCCTGAGAGGGCAGAGAATAAGACATAGTCTTCAATATTTTCTTTAATCATGTTTATGGGTGGCTCATCATCTTCAACTTCATGGGAATGGTGTCTTTTGTTATTTCTCTTCTTGTATTCGTCTCTTCTAGTTGGACAATTCTTAGCAATATGTCCCATATTTTCACAATGGTAACATTGATAAGAGGATAAATCCTATTCTCTTCTTTGACATTTATGAAACTTCTGGAATCTCCTTGGAGGGTGAGATTCCTTATGTAGGTGGGTCTCTTTCTTGAAGTGAGACCTTCTCTTTTCTCCTTTAGTATGAGAATATAGGGCTTGTTCTTCATCCCTTAGTAGTATTGCTTCTTGGTTAGCTACTCTTGCTTCTTCTTGAACACATTCTTCCTAAAGACTGTCAAATTGGAGTTTTTCTTTTCTTGCACAAACAGTTTGGATGAAATCATCTCAAGGTCTTGTGAGACCATTAAGAGCTGTCATTATGAGTTCATATTCATCTAGGTTGTCTCCAATTTCTTCTATTTGTTCCTTGAATTGAGAAACCCTAGAGAAATAATCATGAATGATTTCTCCTTGCTGCATCTTTGTATTCTTGAGTTGGGTTCTCAAGTTCATATTCTGGTTGATACTCCTTCCTTCATACATTATGGTTAGGGAATCAAACATTTCTTTTGGATTATTCTTGGAAGACACTTGAGGGATCAAGTGATCTTTAATAGAGTATGCAATGATTCTTTTGGCCGTAACCATATCCTTCTGGTACTTTGCTTTAGCTGCAACATCTGTGGGTTCTAGTACATTTTCCTTGATGAATCTTGCAAAGTCATTCTCTTCAAGAATGAGTGCAATCCTATACTTCTAGGCACAGAAGTTTTCCACACCTTCTAACTTGACAACAAGCTTGGTGCTTGCATACATCTTGACCTGGAGTTGGAAAATGACAAAAAATTGAAAGTGTTAAGAAATTAAATATGAACTTACTAGGAGGTGTGCTTGGCTGAGGCAAGTAGTATGGTGCAGTCTATTTTTTGAAAATCCAAATTTTACCCCTTAAAATTGGGCCTGCACAAATCTGGAATGGTACTTCTAGTACCGGTTCTGGTTTCCTAGTTTCCTGGTTTTTTGGTTTTCTGGTACTAGTGAAAAACTAGGGTTTCACTTTTTGGAGGCTCTGGCCAGTAAAAAGGTGCGCTCAAGCTGCCAATGAGTTTGCTAGGCTAGGGCACACTTCCCTATGTAGTTTTTAGGATGCAATTCTCTTCCAACAAAAATCCCTAATTTTCTTGTGCGGCAACAATGACGTTTTTGGTAACCCAGTGAAAGGTGCTCTATTTAGTTAAGCTCTGAAACCATGTTAAATTTAGAGTTGCTATTAAGTTCTTTTCAATTTACTAGACAATAATAGCATAAGAAGGATCAATGAAAGATACACAATTAGAAGGTACTCAACATTTATCCTAGGAAACCCTCATGGCAGAAAAACCCCAACAAAAACTTCCTTAATATAGATAGCCAGTACAATGTCAAGATAATAAACCAAACACTAGAGAATATACAACACTGAGTAATGCTCCTCTCTCTTCCTTCTTCCAACAACTGGCAATTGTAGCTTCCTTCAAACTAGCACACTATATAAGTGACTTGAGTGAGTGAGATAATGAGGTGCCTTCCACTCTTATTTATACTAGTTGGAAAGCGCTAAGATGGTGTCTCTTCATCAAGCAGGGTCAACTTCTTCACTTAGTGGTTAAAAACACTTTAATTAGGCCTGGGGGTCGACTTCTTAATTCGTAGCATATAATTAGGGTTTGACCAATCCACAAAAGGGGATTTCGTCTTATACAAATCTCGACATGGTCAATCCATAAAAGGGGAATGATCTATCAGACAATATCTCAACAATAAGTAGAATATTCTTTGTAGTTACAATATTTCAAAATGTCTCAGTCATGGTGCTAGCATTTGTAGTGGAAATGGAAGGTTTCCTTTCTCCTCTATACTCTTGGACAACTTCTTGAAGCCTTTCCAAGGCCTTCTCCTTCTCTGACAACTCTTCTTGTAGTTTCATAATCATATGTGTGAGCCTATCATCTTTCGAGTTATCCATATGGATTACCTTCTCGCCAAGGTATACAAGCTACGCTCTATGCTTGTCCCAATCTATCCTGACTACAATGAGGGAGTCTCGACCTTCTTTAAATTTCTTCTTGAGCAATGAAAATAATTTGGTAGAGGTCTCCATGTGCTTCTCCATCTCCTCCATCCTTAGTTTAAACATCTTAACCTACGCCTTCAAGATCTTATTCTCCTCTCGAAGCTTGACATTGTTGTCCCTTAAGTTTTTGAACTTATCTTTGCTTTATTTTCCCATGCTACATAAATATTTTGTTCATAGTTCTGGAAGCAATGTCTCGGTCAAGAATGCAATTTCTCTGATACCATATGATATGTAATCGAGGGGCTCATAACCCACTCACTTCACCAACACGGATACCTATGTGGAATTTTTTTTCTTGTCTCTAACTCAATTTTGTCCCTGAGTTGTGCATATGGATCTCAGTGTCCTCTAGGCTACCAAGCCTCAGTCCTCTGCCCTACATTCATAAATTAGTTAGCAATGATAATAAAAATTCATGTCAATAAACATCTAAGCTCTACACATGCTTGAGCAATATGATAATACACACAACACTTAAACTCTATTAATTAATAAAAGATGCCTAGGAGTCTCCATACACAAATGGATTAATCACCTACTGAGAAATGGTGCCCAGGTGACGAAGCTATCCATTAACAACCCAGTCGCTCTAGTCATTCTCTCTCTCTTCACTGTAGCATAATTTAATACCTATCAACTACCCTCCATATGTCTAATTCTTCTACACTTGAGATTTAATACACTACTAGCATAAGGTTTCACGTCAAATTAGGTCTTGATATGTGTGGACAATAGGGAGCATGGCCAACGCTCTTGGAGGATACCCAACTAGCACTCAGACTTTGAGCAGGTAGCGGTGAGGAAAAGATAACGTAGCTGACACATGAAAGGTCATGGGGCACCTAGTCAACAAATATAGATTCCTTGGAGCGCCTTGGAGACTGGTCAAAGGCATGGAAGATGGAGACGTTACACCATACATTTAGGGTTAGGGTTTTCTTTCACGTCAAGAAACAAGTAAGATGTGGAATGGGTATTTCTCTCATAACTTGAACCCAAACTCACATCAATGTAAAATTTCGTCACTAAGAAATCCTCTAAGGTTGTAATTGTCACCCAATGGAGAATCTGATCTTTCTCTTAATTGAAAAAGATTGACCCATCATCTCTCTCAAGGAGATGAGCAGTGAATGGTGCACCCACTACCAGGGTAAAGTCGTGAGAGAGTGGGACAGTGAAGAAATTCGTGGGAAACAAAAATAGGTGTGCACGGGCACTCCTTGAGTTTTTTAGCGTACAGATAAGGGTACTATCCTGTAAAATGACTAGTGGTCGCATTGGCATCAAGACAACGCTCTCAATAGCCTCATGGATGCATAGAGGCACTGATAAGATCATTCGTGAATTATACAAAGGAAGACAATAGTTCTTCTCTTCTTGAATGTGAACGTTTCATCCAACGAATCTATCCATACCAATTCACCCATCCTTATCTCTATCCACTCTAAAACGTTCTCCACAAGGTCATGAATCAAGGAAATCTTACAACGATGTGTACAGGCTTAGTGGACCATGGCTCGCTACACACAAGCCTTAATAGACATGGATAATTGAGAATGATGGATAGAATAGGAAACTTGGGCTAGCCATCTCAATGGTTAGTTCACGTCAACCATTGATCATGCTCAACAATCTAAATGGATGGTCAACATGTGCTAGTTGTTATTGTAGATTATAGAGGTCATGGATTTATTTAATAGTACATCATCTACAATGTTTAGTACCATAAACACCGAAAGTAGTTTTACTCTGAACTATTCATTCATGTACATGAATTCCACGACAATAACCATAACAATCAATGACGAATTTATCCACAACACACAGAGGAAAAATACATCAAGGCTAAATTTTTTACCCTGCAACCCAATCGGGAAAGCTAGTCAAATGGTGCTCAATATTATTTTTCTTCAATTTTGCAACTTTACAATGCTCTCCTCTCCCTTCTCGACAAAAGCCCTTTGGAAATGAGCGAGAGTGAAGAAATAGGGAGAGCTAGGGGGTAAGGGAAGGCCAACAACCATGTCTCTCCACTTCTCATTCCTTAGCCTTCTCTCCAACCATGGCTCTTCACTTCTCGTTCCTTAGCCTTCTGTCCTATTTGTTTCCTTGGCATTTTAATTATTTTTCTTTAACTTTTCTCTTACATAAGTATTTGGCCTATTCCAGGTTAATTTGCATTGTTTTACATGGCTTTCATAATACATTATGGTTGCCAATATGTTTTGTAAGTACTGAGTCTTACCCACTCTTTAATCCAAATCCATTTCAGATCATATGACCTCCTAGAAGGAAACACGTCCTTAACTATTAACCCCACTCAAGTTATAAGAAAATATTTCCTAATGAAAAAATAATAATATAACACATACCAAATTTATAATAATATTAAGTTACAAATTTTGAATAAAACAAAGATATTAAAAAATACCAAATTATTCTATAATATAATAAAAAATAAAACATTACCTAATCTCTTTTCATCAATTTTTAATTTAAACTATCAAATTAAAATAAAAAAAATTAATATTTGATCAACATTATAGGTACATAATATTTGATAAACATTATTGGTACATAATACGTTAAATTTAAGCCTAAAATTTAAACCTAAAAGTAAAAACAAAGGAATTCACAACTTATCATTTCGCTGAACGTGATTTCAAACTTTCGAAGCTATAGGAAAAGACATTCATGATGCACCTAAAAACTATGAATACGACCATGGTACAAACTAGTTTTTTATTAATGATATGGGAAGTAAAACAAACAACTTTTAAGTTCATCGTTTATATAACTCCAAACAAATAAAACTCCATCACCCTCATGACTATCATTTGTTACAATTATTCCTAGGTAAATTGGAATGGAACAATTATAACCATTGGTTGTTGTATGTACGTGGGGATTGAATTGTGAAGGTTAGTGGTAGTTGTACTTATGGAAATTGACCACTTCCTAGCATATATGGATCAAGCCTTTTGAATGTGTTGCACTTCATCCATAATTCATTGTTTTTTTTCTCATACATTACGTTATATTTATATTGTTGAAGCTTGATCATTTAAGTTTAGAAATGGGTGGTGAAGTTGTTAAAATTGAATTAGTTATTTATTCATAATAATTGGTTTTTTCACATAATAATTGGTTTTTTCTCCTACAGTTTTTTTTCATACATTACATTGTATTATTGAAGCTTGACCATTTAAGTTTAGAAATTGGTGATGAAGTTGAATTAATTATAAGCATATAATAATTGGTTAAGAGAATGCAACTAAAATTGTATTAAAATTTTATTAAACATATATGTGAAGAGTAAATATCCCATTGTCATCTAATCACATAAATATCCTTAAATAATTTTGAACTTAAATTAAATTAAATAGAAAAACTTTTTACTTTCTAATAGAAATGTTCTAATTATTTCCTTCCATAATCAATTTTATTTGAATTAAATAGATGGAAATAATTGAAATGCTTTGAGGAATGTATGTAAAACAATATTTTATATGATAATTAACATTTTGAATTATAAAATGTATTCCACATAATGGGTTTAATGGTTAAAAACATGTCTTTCCTTTATTTAAGAGGTCACACGTTCAATTCTAGAAGAAAATAAGGTATATATAAGCTTGACTGTGACCTTAAAAATAAATTATTATTATTATTATTAACTAATATTTTGAATTATAAAATATTAAAAAAAAAGAAGTGAAAACATTATAAAATATAGATAAATTAATTTACAGAATTGTTATTGAGTTTTTTTCATTAATAAGAAAATAGTGATAATAAAAAAAAAATTACATAATAAAAATTAAATCAAAATAAAAAATAAAAAATCTACCAATATAATATTTATTTATGAAAATAAAAATAAAATATTTTATTTTATATATATTAGAAATTTAAGATTTACTTTTCTCCAAATTCTATTTCTCGTTGCTGGAGGTGAAATTATAAAATTATTAAACTTAATTTAGTGTTGACAACTCTCTTCCTAATTTTGTAACATGCTTAAATATTCTTCATCTCATTGGTCGGGTAGAGGATCAGTTGTCGGCGTTTCATTTGATTTGTTGATCAGGGATTCAACAAGTTTAATATTTGTGAGAGAAATTATGTCCGACATAATTTTAATATTTATCAAAGACATTATGTCCCTCGAGTATGTCAGTCCACAGTACACACGTGGAGCTATAGAGTATTTTACAAATTTTATAGTTTTAAATTGAATTTTTTATTTGATAAATATATTATAAATTCCATAAAAAAATTCACTTTAATGTTATTCACCAAATTAATAATTAAATATTAAAAATAAATAAATAATTTTTTTTAAAACAAAACAAAATTTTATTTATTTTAATAAAAAATAATAATTTTATAATAAATAATTAGTTCTAATAAAAATTAAGATAAGTTCACTTACAACCAATTACAATATATCCTTCCCACTCATTCCAATATATCGTGCAGAACGCCGGTATAAGAAGCCTCTAAGATTTTCTTAGGGCGTTATTTTTTATAATGCACTTGACAGAGACCTTTCTGATGGTGAAATATCTGTAACCCAATTTATAATCTGACTTCAATAATAGGCGGAATAATTTTAATTAGGTCAAGATTAGGTCAATTTTCAATATATTCTGACCATCAATATCAAGCATTGAATGTCTGGCAGGTATATTATAGTTCGTTGGATTTGAATGTTTTTAGATCCAATAAATTATAATTCACCTACCATGTTGCTTAGCAGGTTGAATATTGCTCTCCATAGGTTTCAATTTTTTTAGATCACTGAGTTTGTTTAAGGAAAGCATTATAACTTATAATTTATTGTTGAGATTATGAATTTGTTTGTGAGATTTTTTGAAATTTTTTTCTTGTCATTATCACTTCAGACAATTGTGAATAAAATCATATTTTTTTATTATTTAAATTATAGTTTATTATGAATAAAATCATATTTTTTATTATTTAAATTGTAGTTTTAAATGTATAAATGTATTGGAACTACTCATAATCGGTATGGCTTTTTGGTTGATTTCACTTTACGTGACGCAACACACCAGTCTAAATCTTCATTGCCGTTGCTCTAGTTAGATGAGAGAAGTAAAAGATCAAACCATACAATTACAAATTTCTGTTAAATCTACATAGCCGTTGCTCTACGTTAGATGAGAGAAGTAAAAGATCAAACAAATTTCTGTTAAATCTACATAGCCGTTGCTCTACGTTAGACGTTAGATGAGAGAAGGAAAAGATCAAACCACACATGTACAAATTTCTGACCGTTTTGTTGACAAAACTGGTTTATGTTCTCGTTAAGTTATTCCTATCAATTCGTACCATTGACACGATTCACCATAGGCATGGCTTTTTGGTTCATTTCGCTTTACGTCACGCAAGACACCAGTCTGAATCTACATACCCGTTTGCTTTGGTCCCACGGCATTAATTGTTTCTCTTAGCCGTTGCTCAGACGGCATTAGTTGTTGACAACTGGAGCATGTCCTTTTGTCTTTTTAATCCAGCTTTCTGCTCTGTATCAGAAATTGCGGGACATGTGCAAGGGGGTCGGGGATGCATGTTGTTGCACATGACCAATATGAGGCTGCTGATCAACAACATCGCTGAACCTTAATACATGGTAGCGAATACCTGCCGAAATAGTTTTAAAAATGTGAAAGAGCTTTGCACACGTCAAGAGCATCTGTGTATATAATATGAGAAAGGAATGAAACATGCCCGTGAATTGATATGGACAATGGTGATTGCAAATATAATATGAGAAATGAATCAAAAACATGCATAATGTAATGGGTTATAAAAGTCGTTTATTTGAGAAAAGTGGATAAACGTAATGCAGAGTGACTATGCTCTATGAGAGAAACTCCCATTGAAGTTGTCCCATTATTACTTGCTAATATTGAGAGGGGTGAATCAATATTATTCATTTTTTATTATTTTTAATTACAATATGTGAACATTTAAGATATCATTAATTTATCATTTAGGACTGCATTCAATATATCATAAATATATAACTATAAATATATAATACACACAAATTTTATGTGGAAACAGAAAATCACATAATGTTTTTTTATATATTAAAAAATCATGTTTATAGGAAGTATCAACTTCCAAAATTCTTCAACGCCAATTGGAACAAAGCACCAACCTTGTTTCAAGCTATAACTCCCTACATTATCCAGCTCAAACAGGAAAGGATGCTCCACCCCTCTAGTTTACAGGCTCGAACGAGAAGAAAGTTGCAACTTTCTTTCCTTTCCCTTTCCTTCCTCCCTTAAATATAAATAACCACATAAAGATATCCAAGGATAATTTCAAGACATACTTCAAACCATGTGCCAAAACATCAAGATACAACCCTCAAAACATACATAAAGACATACATTTAATCATGAGGAAACCGTAATACATGAGACTTCAAAACATACATAAAGACATACATTTAATCATGAGGAAACCGCAATACATGAGACTTCAGATCATCAAACCTTCCTTGGCTTTGGCATCAAGAGATAAGCACCTTCTTCAACTTTTCTTCAACCTCACTAGACTGGACTGGGCAACTCGCGGGGTCTCGCGTGATGACTCATGTGCAACATGCAGGGTTCTCATTGGACACCCTACACCTGACCCATGGGGGTCTTCTAAAATAGGGTTTTTTGGAAACCCTTCTCCAATCTGTGACACTAAGCACTCCCTCCTTCTCACAATTTTGCTACTTCACTTTCACTAAGAAATCACATCCTTGCTGGGTGATTAAATGAAAGGTTTTTGATGTGTCTTTATACCCTTTTAAGTAACTTATTTACTTGATCTTTGAGTTGACCTGTAACTTCTTGTTTGCACCAATTTTTCTCAATTACTTAGGGCCAACTTGTAACTTCTTTGACCTTATATCTAGGGCTTCTTGACTATACTTTGGGGCTTCATCTTTAAGAGGGTGTAACTTTTCAACCGTGAGGAACCACATGGCATTCCACCTATCATTGGAAACGACATGATAAGGGCTATCAATCTATGAAGGTTCTCAATGTATTTGCAGTGTTCCAAAGCTTCTTGTAGACTTCTTCAAAGCATCTTCCCATGATAGTCATGCTTAAAGCTATGCCATAAGAAGACCACTTTGGAGACTTCTTCAAATACACCCACCCCTTCTAGGATTGTAGACTTCTTCTAGAGTTGACATCAATGACAACCAATTTTCCAACAAAAACTTGATCGAAAGATTGTGAAGTAGGCAAACCATTATTGAAGCAACTGTCCAAAAATTGTAAAATTCAAGGGAACCAGAGAAGAACAATTATTGAAAAAACTATCCAAAAGTAGTGAGGTACAAGGGAATGGAAACGTTGCCTAAAAGTAAGGCATTCTTCTCTTAAAATTTGAGTTTCGTTGATAACAGTGAAGAGTACCACACTAATTATTGTGATTCACATCACAAAGTTTTCTTTAAACCATCCATTGTGCTTCATCTTTTGTCTGTTTACCAAAATCTTAATAATCATGTTTATCAATGTTAGAATTAATGATTAATTTAGGGGTTGGTTGAAGATTTGTAGGAGTTGTTGAGATATTCTCTCAACCTCCATAGCTATGTTTGGGGTAAGTTGAATCTGAGTTCAACTATATATGTACGTATGTATGTGTGCAATATAATAATCTAAATTTGTGTGAATACTGTGTGCCTCTGCTCTCATGGATTTTAACTTGGTATCAGAGCAAGGACAGCCTTGACTCTCTCACGAGAGGGGCTGGAATATGAGAGATTGAGAGCAGATCTGATTTTCTGTACATATGTAGTGTAGGAGTGTGTTGAATTTTTTCTGTGTAAAAAGGACACCTCTCCAAGTAGAAAAATCCGATGCCATTCTCAGGCTTGAGCTGTCGTCATCTTCAGCTGCCATTGGTATCAGTCAGCTTTCGTGGATAGATCGCTGCCAGCCGCCACCCGTTAGCAGAGTCGAGCGTTTTCTTTTTCTTTGGAAGACAATCCGTCACTCATTGGTGCATCAGGTTACTGTCACTCTCTGCATGGTGTGCTCTCCACGCGCAAAGTTCATTTGCAGCAGAAGGGCTGTAGATCGTTGCTGCCAAGCTACAGCCAAGCCGACTGGAGGAAGGACGCCATTTTCTTGCAATTGTGCTAGCGGGAGTGTGGAAGATCCGCTCGCTGCTGGTAATATCCGCCATCCATACCTGTTCAGATCGCTGTTGTTGATTGCCACTTGAAAGCCATCGATTAGCTCTTGATTCGTGTGGATCAGATGAGCCTTTAGTATCCATGTCTTGGCTTGGGCGAAATCATTCACTGTATGAGCATCAGAAAGAAAATCGAAGGAGTCATTACATCTATCAAGCCAGCATATCTGAAGAGTGGTGTGATATGTTATTTTCTGATTTCAAATATGGATTTGTGTGGGTTTTATATTCTATAGTTATGAGTGGTGTGCTTAAAGTTTTTTATATGTTTACCTGTTTATGTAAAAGAAAGTAGGAACTCTTGTATCTTGATATAAGCTGGCAGCCCCGGTTTCAAGAACAACTGTTCTTATTGAAAGTCACCTTGTATAATTGAATGTTGAGAGCATTCTGTATCCAAACTGCTCTTCTAGACACTGAAGGATAGCCGAAAGCAAAAATCCGACAGATGGAGGCATGTTCATAGAATGCATCAATAATTGACATCTTTTATCACGGAAGCCCTGATGAGCCGAGTTGTCAACTTGTCCATTGTATAAGTTCATGAATGATGGTCTGAAGCATTTATGCTTTAAATGAGTTGAATGGTAAGCTCGAAGAAGAGGAAGAGAAAGAGTGCAATCCAAAGGCATCAGAGTGGGTGTAGGAGCTGATGAAGACCAAATCAGACAGAGATCTATGTTGTGATTTGAGAATTGTAATATGTGATTTATTTGTAATGTAATCATTAAGGGAGGGTGTTAGAATTAATGATTAATTTAGGGGTTGGTTGAAGATTTGTAGGAGTTGTTGAGATATTCTCTCAACCTCCATAGCTATGTTTGGGGTAAGTTGAATCTGAGTTCAACTATATATGTACGTATGTATGTGTGCAATATAATAATCTAAATTTGTGTGAATACTATGTGCCTTTGCTCTCATGGATGTTAACTATCAAAGGAGGAATTTTTGAGCAGATAATGCACTTGGGTCACAACAATTTCATAGGATAGTAAATAAATGTAATAATTGAAAAGCATGGCAAAAATTATGTATTTAGAGTTAAAAGTATTTGTCTACAATTGTAACCTAAAAACAATGAGAACAGAATCACATGCTTGGACATACACAATTATTTTACAGTTGTTTTATGTATACAAAAATATAACTGTAATAAAATATAGTCTTGGCATATTTCTATTTTGTGTGAATAGAGATTAAGTAAAAATGTTTTGAATATTTAAAAAATTCAAAATTTTAAATTTTAAAATATTTGAAAATGATTTAAAATATTCAATTTTAAACATATGCATTAGTCTTGATTGTGTGATTTTTTGATGTTATTAGGTAAGGAAATTATTTCCAGGTGCATAACACATATTGTATATAAGTTAAAGGTGTTATAAAACTTCCTTTGAATTTTTAAAATTTAAAATACATTATATAAGTTAAAGTTGTCAGAAATTTACTTTTGAATTTTTAAAATCTTAAAGAAATGTCAGAATTTTTTTTTTTTATTTTTAAAATTTGAAAAATAAATAATTTTTTAGTTTAAACTTATATTTATTGATTAGTGAAAATATAGAATTACTCAAATAATATAATGATAACTCATCATTATTTTTTTTTCAAAATGAATAATTAGTAAAAATATATAAAGAACTCAAATAATATAATGATAATTTATCATTAATTTTTTTCTTCAAAATAAAGAATTAGTAAAAATATATAAAGAACCCATTAAAACTATAAGGATTAGTGGATGTATGAGCGAGGATAGAACAGAAAACAAAAAAAAATACAAAACTATAGAAGGAAAAAGTATGGAATACACTTAGTCAATGGTTAGCACTTAGCATCTTCAAGATGTTGAAGCAAGCTATATGGTAAGTAACATGCTATTTAGGCAAATTCTAACCCATTTTTTTTGTTCATACAAAACCAATAATATTACATTAATATATATACTATGTTATTAATTATACATTAATATTATTTAAAGTTTTATTGTTATTACAAAGATAATATATTACATTAATATTTGTAATATATTATTAATTATAAAATAATATTATTAAAAATGATAAGATAATATTTCACAATTTTCATAAAAAATAGAAATAATTTTATATAATCACAATTTCCACTTATATAGGACAATTTCTACTAAAAAAAACCCTTATATACTTATACAATTACAATTTCCCTTCAAACAAATAAACATTACATTACAATGTGCATTTCAAAACACATTAAATGAAATTGTAATTTTATAAAAAATATCCATGAATCTTACCTGAAAAATGAATCTATGGAGTTGCATCCAGGCATCTTACAGTATTCTCGAATCTTGAAAAGAAATTGCAGGCATCTTATACTATTCTTTAATCGTGATCTTTTCTTTCTAGTATTCAATTTTCAGCCCGTAGAATTGCCCAAAGAACTTTTCCAACATGCCCAAAGAACTCATTGTGTGTGGTAGGAATCAAAATTTATAATCCTAGCGGGATCTTTTTTTCCCTCTCATGCTTCAACCAGGTGGCTGTGGAGTGTTGGAAACGGTGACAACAACTCATCCGTGAATAGGATTCTATATCCTATAAACCAGGATTGGTTGTAACCAATGCACCTAAGTTAAAATATGGATGAGATTACATTTAATAGTCAGTTTCTAATATATTGCTATAAATTTGTATACTCGTAGAGGCTATGAGTGAGAGGTGAGTGAGACCCGACTGTAATCTCCATTAGCTGAATAATAAGATGACCGATACCTATGCTTGGTGGACGTAGCCCAACTTTTGGGTGAACCACGTAAACTGCTGTGTCTTTTTTTTTTTTCATATGTATTGATTGTCTTATGATAATTGTTGTTTCCGCACTGGCAATTGCAACAAGTGGTATCAGAGCTCAGGAGTTGAGGAGCTGAGGAGGGTGCAGACTGAAAAAGCTGAAGCCGGGAAGAGGCCGCATTGAAATTCGTTTTGTTTGGGCATCAGCGCTTGGCAAAGACTTGCACAGAGGCGCCGGCGCTGGAGATCAAGCCGAAGGGCGCGCTGCTTAATTAATATATGCTGGGTTTTCAAAGGGAGCGTTGTGTGGAAGCCAACGCTCACCTCTCCGGCTGAAGGGAGCGCTAGCCCTCTACTCCACTTGCGCGCGGATTGTAATTTTAAGGCAGCGCACCCTGTACCCTCCCAAGGAGCGCTGAGAAATTCATATGAGGTTTTTTGATTTTTCAAAAGTTAAAAATACGAAATTCATATGAGGTTTTTTTATTTTTCAAAAGTTAAAAATACGAGCCCTGAAAAAAAAAAAATTCATATCAGGTTTTGATTTTTTCAAAAGTTAAAAATCTATTCGTATGTATACTTTTGAGAGTATCAAAGGTAGATTCGTATGAAGTATTGTTCAAAACGTTAAATCTATACTTTTACATTTTTTTTTTGAAAAGTGTTAAAGTATTAAAGAAAGGTTTTATTATATTTGAGAATTCAAATATAATATGGAATGATGGAGGATGTTGAAGGGTGGAGGAATAAGGTGGAGTGAACCTTTTTTATTAATTTTTTTTTTTAAAGGTGAATGTATGTAATTTTTTTCAAAATTACACAACAAGATTACTTCACATTTTTAAAAGGGCCTTGGATATTACAAATAGTGAACAGTGGTGTTTGTTCCTTTTATGTTTCCTCTAATGAAAAAGATGCAGAGTGTTAAGTTCGAAATTGAAAAATTTAATGGCAAGAACAATTTCGAGATCTGGAAGGTTAAGATGCACGATCTGCTCATGCAACAAGGCATGGTGAAGGCGCTTTTGGGAAAAGCAA
>JASDQU010106307.1:20446-38742 GCA_032191745.1 Picea mariana
CCCCCCCCCCCCATTAAAAAGAGAACAGTCGAGGGGGTCCAGAATCCACTGTCAGCCGTTGATCTACGTGCCACTAGATCGATTGTCGATCTAAGCATGTTCTTTATTCTCCAGGCGCGAATGCAATATATGAGGCAAAACTTAGGCTTAATGACTTTTTGAGGGTTTGGTGCACTGCTTCCCTTGAAAATAATTTGCAGAGATGAAATATTATTTGCAAACTCAAATACACCCAGAGTGAAAAGATTTCCAGTCACCAGATGATACTATGAATTATAGGGTTATAACAGTCATACATGATAGTTATTTGTTTTTACAATGACATCGATATTATTTTCATTGAATTCAATCTCGAAAAAAAACTTACTTTATATTACTTTATATAAGAAAGACTTACATGTAACATTTACAATCTCTTCAACACTGAATTGTAAAATGCACCTAACTTATCTTGTGCAATGAAATCTCATTTTTAATGTGATCAACATATAACAAGTGTTGCATGACAATGTAGTCCCTACCAGGCTAGAAGGGGAGTAAATGCGTGGGTTGCAAGTTGCATTACATGAGGTATTCATGTAGAATTTAGTATTCCTAGTTTTATTTGAAATTTATAAAAAAATATTAATGTTTGGTACATGAACGAAGGTTCCTAGGATCTAAGTTTGATAGTACATGAAATATTTAATACATAACCAATGTAACCCAACAATTACGGAGTGGCAGGTTGGCGGACTCGTGGGTTCACAGTTTTCATTTTTTATGGCTAGGTTGTCCCATGAAATACATTTTGCACCCAACAATTTCATCATATACATGAGACTGAGTAATTTATACAATATTATAACATTGTATGAAGATTTATAGTAATTTATATAATTCTATAACATGTTTTACTTAATGAATAGTATAAACAATTATTTAAATTTTATTCAATATTTTTTTTTATAAGTAAGATTGTATAAAAGTCTGTCAAAATGAAAGACTACAAAGAATTTCCATGGTTTCAAGTTGTAAATACTGAGTTTCCCTGAGGGGAAACTAGCTAAGCCAGTCGAACCACTTCATAACTGAATTCTAGACTGTTACTTACGCAAAAAAAGTTCAAAATTTTGGCCCCTAAGGGTGGTCATTACAATTGTGGAAAGTGTAGACAACATAACTATAATAACCATGGACAAATGCATGAAAGGTCACCATGCAGATGACAAAAAAATAGACAAAAACAACAGACAGATCACCGGTATGGGTTGTAGTGCGGTGACGTGGCCATGCAGAAGGAAACAATTGTCGTGTCCCTAGGAGGAGGTGACTCCTCCTTCAATGGTGTCTGGTCCAGTTGCATGGCGTCCTCCATTTGTGATGGAACGTTCTCTTCCTTCTGGATGTCCTCTAGCTGTGATGGAAGCCTCTGCTCCTCACGGTTTGCCTTTGCGTGGACCAAAGTTTCAAGTGCCAACAATGGTGCTGAGGTTGTTGCTGGTTGGGCTGCCTCTGCTAGGAGGTGATGAGCACCCTGTAACATGGAGAGCAACTGCAGGAGTTGAAAGGATTTGTCATCAAGGGTCTCTAGGCAGAACTAGAGGTCATCCATGTCTCGACATAGGTCGAATACCAGGTTTTGCACCAGTGCAAGGCCTGTTTTCCACTCGCATTTGAGCTCAGTGTTGGAACCAACTCGATATTGAGGTTTTTGTCATGAATTTTGAATACCTTCTGGACCATCCATATGAAATTGGGCATCGTGAGGTTGGACCTGAAGTGACTGGGTGGTAGGAGAGCTGGGAGGAGCCAAAGGGCCTCAGTGTGAAACAGAGGCCGAATTGCCTAAAGGTCCTGGGTTGTAGTCCAGTGAGACCCCTAAGCAGTACAACCCATCCATTTTGTTGGAAAGGGACACAACAAGGGGTGAGAGAGAAGCGGGAATTTGAGTTGACTGTGCTAGGGAGGAGGATGAGGTGGCCGAAGAGGAGGAGGATAATAGGGAGGGAGCAGGCGGGGGACGAATGACCAGGTGGGGTTGGTTTGGCTGTCAGGATGACCCGCGTTTTGAATTCACTCATAACCAGGGCATATCCAGGATAGTGGGAGATCGAAAATGTGCCAGGAACAAAGCAGAAGAGGACAAAAGCAGAGCAGGGAAAGGCTGGGTAGGAGGTCAAGCTTTGAGAAGAAAAACCAGAAAAGAATGAGCCATATGGAGTCGCTGGAGCAATTGAAATAGGCTAGGGAGTTGGCGAGGTTCCATAAATGGCTGCGCGCATAGAGTAAAGGCTGAGTGAGGGTGCTCATCCATCGAAAGGATACGAAGGAAGAGAAGGGCACATTGAGAGTAATGGCGCCATGCCTTGAGCTAGATGAAATTAAAGTCATGAGGCAAGTGGGAGGGAGTGGCACGTGGTCGTCACATAGCCGACACCACGGAGGATCACATTTGGCTGCTCCACTTGACGTGTGTGCTCTACTAGCACCCCGTCAATGGGAAAGGGAATAAATGCGACAGAGTACAGAAACATGGGTAGGAAGTTGAAGTACATGGGTACGTTGGAAAAAAACGGAAAAAATAGTGTTAATGTATGTTACATAGGTTTGTTGACAAAAAACACAAAACAAATTAGCATTCTTGACACAATAGAAATTGAAATTAATGAAATGAAAGGTTCGTGGACAACATAATTTATACACACAAAATATGTAATTTTACAAAGAGAAGCCCTCATTCCATACTTAGCTAGTTTTTGGATGGCAGGTTCTCGGGATGTCAGGCTGAAAATTGGGCTTTTGTTCTTTCGTGCCCTACAAAAATCATCAATAGTTCTGCGATATACAAACTGACAATCAGACTTGCAGACTATTATAATTTTAAGGGCATTGTGTCCAAAAAATTTAGCATTCTTGAAATAGTATTCTTTACATATGTTTTACATACGCTCGTGGACAAAAAACACAAAAAAATAGTAGTAATGCCTGTTACATAAGTTCATGGCGAAGAGAACAAAAACAACTAGCATTCCCGAAATAGATTTTCTTAAAACAAGGGTACCTGGACATAAGAAATTGAAATTTATGAAATTAAAGGTTCTTGGACAACATAAATTATACATACCAAAGATGCAATTTTATAAAGCAGATATTTGCTTTTATACATATAAAATATGTACTTTTATAGAGTATGGGGATGACATTTTATAGAGCATGCATAGAGCCATGAATCCATACTTAGCCAGTTTTTGCATCGCGGGTTCTCGGGTTGGCGGGATGAAAAATGGGCCTCTTTTGTTTCGTGGCCTACAAAGAATACTCAGAGTTCCGCGATATACAAATTGACAAGTGGAGTTCAGACCATTTGAATTGTAAGGGCCTCTGTGGCAAATAATAAGAAGGACAGGTGGTAAATATAAAGTAATGAACACAATTTTATGACATTTATATAGAAAAAATAATAAAACGTATTACATATTCCTGTAAATTTAAAGAAACATATATATGTGTGTGTGTGTGTGTGTGTGTGTGAAATATGATATGTGAAATTTGAGTGAGTGATTTACCACATATGTAATTTTGAAAATGACTAGGTAGGAAAAATATGCATAATTTATACATACAAAATATGTACCTTTATACAGTATGGGGATGAGATTTTAAAGAGCATGCACGGAGCTCTCATACCATACTTTGTCAGTTTTTGAATGGCAGGTTCTCGGGATGTGGGGCTAAAAATTGGGCTTTTGTTGTTTTGTGTCCTACAAAAAAGCACTGATAGTTCCGCAATATACAAATTGACAATTGGACTTGGGCACTATTTGAATTTTAACGGTCTCGTGTCAAAACAATTTAACATTCCTGTATTTTTTTTTACATAAGGTCGCGGACAAGAAAACGAAAAAAATAGTAGTAATGCCTGTTACATAGTTTTGTGGAGAAAAGCACAAAAAAGCTAGCATTATCGAATTAGATTTCCTTAAAACAAGGGCTCCTGGAGAGAAGAAATTGAAATTTATGAAATTAAAGGTCCCTGACAACATAAATTATACATAACAAAGATGTAATTTTAAAAACAAGATATTTATTGTTATACATACGAAATACTTACTTGTATAAACTATGGGGATGAGATTTGATAGAGCATGGACATAGCCCTAAATCCATAGTTATTCAGTTGTTGCATCACGGGTTCTGGGGCTGGCGGGCTAAAAAATGGGCCTTTGTTGTTCTGTGGCCTATAGAGAGCACCCAAAGTTCCGCGATATACAAATTGACAAGCGGACTTCGGACTATTTGAATTGTAACAACCTTTGTGGCAAACAGTATGAAGGACAGGTGGAAAAGATAAAGTTTTGAACATAAATTTATGACATCTGTGTGTGTGTGTGTGTGTGAAATATGATATGTGAAATTTGAGTGTGATTTACCGCATATGTAATTTTGAAAATGACCAAACAGAGAAAAATATGCATCAAAAAGGAAGAGAATTGAAATAAAATAAACATAATGTCTTCACATTCAACATAGTTGAAGATAAAAATGTAGGAACACATAAATATATGAGGAGACAAAAAAATAGTTTTATTTCGAATATATGAAAAAAAAATAATACTTTGTTACATATTCTTGGAAATTTAAATATGTTTGTCATATAGACTAGGATTGGGGCTCCCGCGGACCATAAGCGAAATATGTACAAGAAATAGGACTGGAAAGAAGAAGTGGGACACGATAGAGTGTAATACCTGAAAAGTAGAAATGGTAAGATATTAGACATTGGTTATAGATTTATATTCAGAAAAGGTAGAATAAATGGATTGATAAAGAAATGACTATGAATATACACTTACAGGCATGGTACATATAAGTAATTTTGGTATTTTCTTGTTGATGCGTATTCCTGTTGATTTTCATGGCTGACTTGCTTGAATAATTGGACTGATAAACAAAGTATGTATAGGAATGTTCCAAGAAGGAATTTTTCTATTTGCTTGCTGATGCATTTTCCTGTTGGATTTCGTTGGGGATCCACTTCAAGTTCTCTTCAATATAGCTTCTCAAGGGGGCCACGTTGATGTCATTCTAGATTTTAATGATGAAAAGTTCATTTTCTAATTTGGTTAGATCAATAGAAAAATTACACAGAAATTGAGGAATGTCTCCATTCTACACTGAATAGTGGACTAGCCAGTTGTCCACGTTTTCCTCATGATATTCAAGAATCCTGTAAATTTTTCTAGAGACAAGGCCTTAAAATTATCAAGTTGTTTATCGAAATATTGCTTAGTTAATGCCAATAAGTTGACGATTAAGCTGGGGTCTTAGAAGTCGCTTGTCCTTTTGATTAAGTCTATTTTGGCCAGTTTTGTGACTAATGGTTCTTTCTTTGATATTGTTTTCTCACATAACTAGACGATGAGATACACGTTCTTCACCTTTTTTTTCCAGCATGCTTCTAATTGAATGAGTCACTTTGTGTACGAGAGACCATGTTGTCTTCTTGTTGTTTCTGGAATGTTGTTGACATGAAAGGCAAAATAGATGACAATGTGCAAATAGAAAGTTTCTTCATTTTTTAAATCCGTCTGGAGAAGTTGGAGCAAATTATGTGCCATGCTTCCCACTGAATCCATATTTTGTGATGTTTCCTGGGCCTTAGTAATCAGTTCCATTCTTCTGTTGATATTTTTCTCCACATATACTCTACAGGATGCGAGGAAGATGGATCCTTTTAGATTTTTTGTAGGGGTGTAGGGAGTCGAAGGTATGGCTATTGCCAAAGGACTGCCAAACAATGGCATAGGAAACAAATCTTACTCTAATTCCTTAATATGGTCCTTTAGTTTGGCATTCTCGACCTTAATGACTCGAATAGAGTCATGAAGAGCATCTCCGGTTTCCATGTGAAGTTGAGATATTTTCGACGCCTGCATATTGGCAAGGTCAAATTCTGAACAATGTTTTCTTTTCTTATTTTTGACATCTTTTTTTTCAATAATTATTTTTTTTTATTCGCTTTCAAAAACAACACTCTGGAATATGAAGGATTCATCTTCGTAAAAAATTTTGGTATCAACTATTTCCATTGGGTAGCCATGTTGAATTGGGTCTCTGGGTTGATCAAGGTTGCAGAATATGCTATCCAGATCAATGTCAAGATCCATGTTTCACCCTAAATTTTGGGCTGGTCTGCCTCCCCTACAATTCTTTTTCCCTTTTCCTACATTGAAAGCTTGACAAAACTATCAAATTTATGATGGAATATTAATTTCTGGACCTCAGGAACAAATATATTCAATGTATCTGTACAAAAATATTATGGAACTGCTGCCAGTAGTTTATGAAAACGTCGGTTTTCTCGAGAGGTTTCCTGAAATGAAGAAATGGAGGGCACAATATAATCCACTAGAAATGTTGGTTCAATGCATGCAAATGGAAAATCTCCCCAAAGTCTTCCTTCATTAATGACAATGCCTATGCGTGCTATATGGTGAGCTGGTAGAAGTAAATCTTAATTATTGCATACTTAGAAGTGCGAAGGTGGCGGTTACAGCGAAGAACATTTAAGGATTGGAGGTTTCGTGAAGGAACGAAGCTGACGGCATGCGGATGGAATTCCATGGTATTAGAAATTAATAGTGGGAAGCGATAGCAAAAGCGTCCGCAAATATTGCATTAATGGAAGAACTTCTTGAGCCTTGCACCCATCAATGACAATTTAGACGGTGCTCGCACAATGACCAGTTAACATTAAAGATTTAGAAACAAGACACACACACACACACACACATATTACTTCTTAATATGGACACATGCAAAGGCGACAAAGACAGGGAAGAGCAAGTAAGGAAGCAATGGGCAAGTCTGAAAAGTGGTCGGACAAGCTTCAAAATAAGTTTACAGGCAATAGTGAGGACAATTGAGTTGCAAAATGCGTAAAACATAAGAGGGCATGATGGTGCAGTTCAATGGAGGGTTTGTATATTTGCATAATTGTGGGAAACTGGGTAAGTATGGAAACTGTGATTTTCTGCAAGCTTCTAGAGCACATAGCGAAGGGAAGCATGTATAGTCTTTGGATCGCGATTTCTCGGGCTGGTGGGCTGAAAAGTGGGCCTCTATTGTTCTATCTTGTAAATAGTACATAGAGTTGCCCGATTACAGTTCCGCGATATAAAAACTGACAGACGAACTGCACGGTTGGGGGGGACCAGGATGGCGATTTTCAAGTACTAAAATATGAATATTAAATAGTGATACTGTACAATTTAATTAAACAAAATTATGAAATGAGTCACAAGGTCCAAGTCCGGCTGCAATTGTAGATCACAAAAGTTTCAGGCATCCATGATATACAAAATGACAAGCAGATTTGCACATTGGCCATCTCAACATTCTACTTTTAGTGATTTCTATGATATACAAATTGACACACAGACTCCAGGGTTGGTGGGTTCCCAGAAATGAGCAATACATACCAAATATGTAGAGATCCCTTATTCCATACTTAGCCAGTTAGTTGGATCATAGGCTTGCGGGTTGTAAGTTGGGCCTTTAATGTTCTGTGTCCTGCAAATATCACCCATAGTTAGGTGATATAGAAACTAACAAGCAGAGTTGCGGGCTGATTGGCTCATATTATAGCTAACATTAGTTTCACGTACTAAATTATTAATAATGAATATTGATATTGTACAATTTAATTAAAGAAAATTAGCAAAGGAGTCGCAAGTTTCTAGCCCAGGTCCAATTGCAGATCACTGAAGTCTCGGGCACAAGATTAGATGGACTTGCAATGTTCCACTCCGACATCTAGGAACCCGCGACCGTAGACATGGATTACCAATTTTTGGATGCAATATGTACACTCGAAACATGGGGAATGAGATTTTGATAACGCGCAGAGGGGAGCCTGCGGCCATAAAATTGGCTAAGGAAAGCAAAGGGCTCGATCGGACTTTCAGTGCATATTTTATAATTCATGTGGAACACAAACTGTGTGGTGACTAGATCAGTATGTGTAGAAACCAGGGAAAACAAAATATGTAACTTTATAAAGTATGGACATGAGATTTTACAGATTATGTACGGATATTGCATTCCATATTTCCCACTTTCTGGATCATGGGTTCTCGGGTTGGCGGCCTCAAAAAATGTGTTTCTATTCTTTTGTATCCTACAAATAGCACACAAAATTATGCTAAATACAAATTGACAAGAGGCTTTGCGGGGTGGCCGAGATTTTATAAACTATGTACACTTTTTTGGATTGTGGGTTCTTGGTCTACTGGGGTAAAAAATGGGCCTCTATTGTTCCATGCCCTAAAAATAACATCCAAAACTCAACGATATACAAATTGACAAGCATATTTGCAGACCAATACATACAAAATATGCATAGATACCTTATTCCATACTTATCCAGTTAGTTCGATCACAGACTTGCAGGTTGGCGAGCTGTAAATTGGGCCTCTAATGTTTTGTGTGCTGCAAACAACATCCATAGTTGGGTGATATATAAACTAACAAGCGGACTTGCGGGCTCGTTGGCTTAGCATAGTATTTATGTTGGATGGAGGACCTGCGGATTGGCGTCCTCTAAGCGCAAAACGAGAAAATAAAAAAACACACAACTGAAAACAAGTTCGACAAATACAAATAGAGTAAATGAAAAACTGTTTAGTATGGAACATGGACAGAGTTTGATAACGCGTAGAGGGGAACCCCTGGCCATAAAATTGGATAAGGAAACCAAAGGGCTTGGTTCGAATCGGAGTGCATATTTCATAATTCATGCGGAACACGAATTGTGTGGTGACCAGATCAATATGTCTAGAAACCAAGAAAAACTAAATATGTACCTTTATAAAGTATGGACATGAGATTTTACAAAGCATGTATAGATATTTCATTCCATACTTTGCCACTTTCTAAATCGCAGGTTCTCGAGTTGGCGGGCTCAAAAAATAGGTCTCTATTGTTTCATGTCCTACAAATAGAACACAGACTTCTGCAAAATATAAATTGACAAGTGGACTTGTGGGGTGGCTGAGATTTTATAGAGTATGTACACTTTTTTGGATCACAGGTTCTCTATCTACCAGGGTAAAAAAAAAGCTTCTATTCTTTCATTCCCTAAGAATAACATCCACAAATCGATGATATACAAATTGACAAGCGTATTTGCAGACCAATACATACAAAATATGCATAGATACCTCATTCCATACTTAGCCAGTGAGTTGGAGCGTGCACTTGCAGGATGGTGGGCTGCAAATTGAGCCTCTAATGTTCTATGTCCTACAAACAACAACCGGGCGATATAGAAACTGAAAACCGGACTTGCGGGCTCACTGGCTTAGCATAGTATTTATTTTGGATGGCGCACCTGTGGGTTGGCGGGATCTAGGTGAAAAATGAGAAAATAAAAAAACACAGTTGAAAACAAGTTTGACAAATAGAGACAGAGTAAACACAAAACTGTTTAGTATGGAACATGTACAAGAAAAAAGTGCATGCTTGCATGGATTCATCTACATCTCTGGTTAGGAGTTCTTTGTGGCGTGCAATTATCTTGTTTTTTTCTATGAACAAAAGCACAAATCAAAAGGAATATGAACATAACTTAACATGTAAAGGAAAAAGGCAAGTACTATGTACAAATACTAAAAAAAGTAGAATAAGATGAATAGAAAAACAAACCGTTTTTAGAAATATGTACCTTTTTTTTTTCTTTTCTTTTTTTCATAATGTATATTGAACAGTATGTGTAGAATTCACAAAAAACCAAGAAGGTGGATAATTGTTTTGTTTTTTTCTTTTTATTTATTTTTTCTTTTTTTTTGCAACAAACTATACAAATATGCTTTGAAACATATAAATATCACTTTGCAATATGTTTGATGTATATCTCANCATAAATATCACTTTGCAATATGTTTGATGTATATCTCATAATTCAAGTGCAATACTAATTGTGTCGTGATCATACCAATATGTGTCTAAGATAAATATATTGTATTGAGGAATGGGCACATTCAACCATACATGGTCAATAAGTGCATTCTTCATGTGGCTTGCATTGTTCAAAAGAAATCGAAGATTGTATTTGCACATGTAGTTTTCCAATTCTTTTGTTTTGTCATTATTTTGTAGCATGTCAATATTGAAGTCTCCTACAAGTACAATGGGCCCGTTCAGATGGAAATGGATCAATGAATTAGAAATAACATCTACTATGTTGGAGAATGTTGCATGGGGAGCAACATACTGATTCAAAATTGTAACTTCTGTTACATGGAAAAAAAAAATTGCAAGCACAACGTCAACATTCTTTTCTTCGATATGTATATGGTCCAAAATTGGTACATGTTTTTTCACCAATATCATCACCCCGTGTCTAATGTAACTTGATATGCAATTGTGATTTGAGAATTGTTTGTTCTGCATGCATAATTCCATGTGTGTTTCCTGCAAGCACAGAATATTGGATTGCATTGTATCATAGTCATTCAGTATATCATCGATATGTGCATTTAAGCTGTGTGTGTTAAGTGACATAATCGATACAGATGAATTTGTTTGTATGAATTGATAATCATAGTGCAATTTCCATTTTGCGATGGTCCTTGGTCATTCCATTTCCATATCAACTTTATGTTTCACTTTGAAGTTATCTTTTGTGAGAGGACTTAGTAAATACAAGGAGTCTATGCTTCTGACATGAGACAATGTTATGTATACAAGTCCATGTATCTGAATTCCAGCAGGCTGGAATGCAACATGATCAAGTGTTAGTCTTTGTGATCTATTGACTATACGTGCACATGCAAGTTTAATCAAAAACTGTTTTTGAATCTTCAGTCGACCTGTCTTTGTTGATGTCAATACTGGATTTGATATTCACAAAACAGGGGTCCAATCGGCCAGTGTTTGAATTATATAGAAAAGACAACTTGTTTGCTTATCGCTTGCCTATATGTGGTTCATGGAACTTAATCCAAAGGACACCAAGTTTTTTTTTTCATATAGCCTTTGAGTATTCCATCTGCACCATTGACCAATCCATCCTGTGAATCATAGTTACAAGTATATATTTCAACCAACATTTCTAATTTGAGGACAAACTGAGAAGGTAGAGTGACTGTATGTTCATGACATGACACATTTCCATGGTTGTCTTCTTCCAGGTCAATTGAATTGATGATGATATCATCGCCAAGCATGGCCGATAGCATGTGGCTATTATGCATTGCAACATCCTTATTTCTGTAAAATAGGTAAGGGAACGTAGGGTCTATTGGTGTAAGCCGAAAGCACCTGGAATTGATATATGTTAAGTCATCATATGTTTGGTTGTTTGTGCGCATTCTATTCAGAATTGAAATGAATGTTTCATCTATCTGCCACATTGTAGTATGCAACTCAAAGCATTTAATATTGTCTCTCCAGAATGCATGGGTGATTGTTTCCATGTTAATGGTAGGTTGTTCAAATATCAAAGAATCTTGGATGGGATGTGCCTGGTAAAGATCCCCACAGAAAATCATGTCAATGTTTCCAAAGTATTTCATGTGCACATGTTTTATGATTCTTAGTTGGTTGTCAATGGAATACAAGAACCGACTGCCAATCAAAGATGCTTCATCTATAAAGACAAGATGGAGTTCCTCATAAATCTTATACAATGTATCCAACATTTCCTTGCAAAGTGGAAGAAACTGTGACTTGTTAAAAGGCATAAAAAATGCAGAGTGGACCATTGTTCCACCTGCATTATATGCAACTTTACCTGTGTATGCAACTATTAGGTCCTTTGGTTTCATGGTATCAGACGAATTGTTTGAATCATAGATTTGTATAAGCATTTGGAATAGTGCTTTCACTGTGAATCTCTTCCTTGTTCCTGCTCCGCCTGTAAGGAACAAGTGCACAGGACTATCCATGTTCAAGAATTTTTTAAGAGAAATGTCCTTTAGAATTGTTTTTTGTTTGCGATTCAACATATGTCTTATTCTATGGTATTCATTATTTTCAATTAGGAAAGGATGTTTTGTGACTTGAAAACCAAGATTGATACATTTTTCACTTCCACCTGCTGGAGGGCGAGGTAAATTCGCTTGCAAGTCATAGGACTTATAAGGAGTTCTGGTTGTTTTTCAGTTTATAAATGTCTAATCATGGCCGTCAGGGTTTTCTAGGTCATTAACTGTGTTGATCTTGAGTGTATAATTTAAATCTCTAAATTATACCGTCAAGTCATCCGAAAAGATAGAGAAAGTTAAGGATGGAAAAGTCAGTTATACAAAAAGGTCTATGGCTGGTTTCTTAATTGTATTTTTCTAGCTTCCTAGTTTTCATGCATACTAATATCCCTTCCAATTGATTCCCATGAATGTTCTAACACAACCCAGCTATTTGTTGTCTTTAAGATGGTGTTAAATAAATTTAAGGCAATGGTTGTTTGATCTGATAGTCCAGGCTCGATATTGGGTTGTATTGTAACTGGTACAATCATGAGGGATAAAGACTGAAAAGACAAATTCTTGTGTTTTCTTTTAGGATTTTCTATTTCTGTTTCAAAATATATAAGAAGAACTCCAAAACCTTGAATTAGTAGTATGACGAAAATAAAGGTCGTTTATGGTATCCGAATTAAATTTTGAAAAAGGAATATGCATGAAATGAAAAGAAAAAATAAAGTCGTCAAACAAGGTGAGCCATCAATTAAAGAGGAATCTCACTTTGTGATAGAAGAAGAAAATAGTTAGAAAAAACTCTTAATGAAGCATATGATATTGAAATCTAAAACATTTACAGGTCTTGTACCTGCTAATAGTTGATACAGAGGAAAAACTGTAAATGATTAAATTGAAAGAATAATTAATCACCACAGTAGAGGTTTTACTAAATTGCAGTTAAGCATTCATCAAAGAGATATGTGAAAAATATGAAACAATAGAGAAGCACATAACTCAAACTTGAACAGATCTGGAATGTTCAATCTATATTTGTATTAATTCAAAAATATCTTCAAATTCTTCTTTACAATGTGCCCAGAAAAATCCTTCTTTCAGTCTCATCAAATTATACTTATACCATATCCCCCATACATTGATGGTTGGTGATTTCCTAACTCCTAGGGGAAAACAATTACCAAAATGAAAATCTCAACCATTTGCTTGATAATGATTTATTTTTTTATTGTCTCGATTATATAATATTTCAAAATGATACTTCATTGTTTTATTGAAGTATCTCCTTCTTTTGACCCAATACATTCAATACATTTTTCAAGAAAGTTTACAAAAATTTTGGGAGGCTATGGAAAGTCCTTCACTTCAAATAGATAAAATTTTCTCTAAATTTTGGGAAGTTGGTCTTCAATCCCTTTACCAACAAACCTAATTTATTACAATTTTAAGTTTGTCTTCACTAACCACTTGTCTATTAGGGTAACATCAATTTCCTTTAATTGTGAAATTTCCATTTGAATTTTGTTCAAACCCTCTTTGAAATTCAACTGGTGTCTTACAATGTTTATTTTTCCTAATGGCCCAATGAAATTGTCTCTTCCAATACCTAATGATACCTTGTCAAACAAATCAAAGATTTCTTCGCAATCGTCTTTGATTTCTTTGGTTATTTTCTTGTTTTCTGCTATGTTGGTTTCCCATACTTTGAGCATGATATCGCCTCTAATCTTCTCTGCGACAGATAGCTTTGGAATTTTTGATACCTCTTTATTTTTTGAACATACAAGTACATTTTGGAAAGTGGTCCTTGCTACTTTAGCTTCTTTTCCTTTAAAAATAATATTATCAAAAACATTGCTTACTTCTTGAAAATAATTTTGAATAATCTCTACTTTGGAGATTAATCTTTGTTTCTTGCCTTCTATCTTCATATGTATTTCCAATGACTGGTCCTACAAAAAATTCAAATCTATAACCTGTCCTTTCATTGAATTCAATTTAGCTTGTAGTTGTCTTACCAATTCTTCTTGTCGAATAACCTGTATTTGGCTATTCTGCATCTTCTTGTTCATCTCGTCTAGACTTGACTTAAGCGATTGAATTTCATGTTTGTCAACAACCCTAGCTTGATCTAGGCCTTTATTTATTTCTTCTTTGACATTTTTCTCGGTTTGTTTTAGTTGGTTTTGCAACTGGACTATCCTATGGTTACTCTATTTCAACCTTTTTCTCATATTGTCAACAATGAATAGATTTGTTGTTTCCAGATCTCCCATGGAGCTCGCTACCTTTGTAGCAAAATCGTCCTCTTCCAAGTTTTTCCCATATACCAACACCATGTGTTTCCTTACCATACCATCTTCTTTCATATACATCTCTTGCTTTAATACAACCTTCCTCTTTTTACTGAAAAAGTAATCAAAGGGAGGTATTTCTTCTCTAGAGACAGGGGTGATCTCACTAACATATATGAATCCTATCTTAGAGAGCCCAAAAGTAGACTATAAAGGGGTCAAGGAAGCGATGGGATTACCCAACTCTGTGGATTTTATTTCCCTTATTTCCTTGGGGGTATCAACATGAATAGTAGATGATGAAGGGGAAGTAGATTGATTGGACTCGGGAGGTGTCCCAGATCTTCTTTCTATTTCTACTCCTGGATTCTCTGTCCGTGGGACTTATTTTCTTTGTGAAGATCCTTCAGCCCCCTATGGATTTTCCTCGATGTCTGCTTTATCCTACACTTTCTATCCGAAACCTAGGGGAGTTTTTTCTTGTTATGGTTTAGGGGTTGTTGCTTCTCACTATAATACCTTGGGAAAACCACTTCGTCTGTGTCTCTGGAAGGCTAGAAAAATTGTTTGCAAGTTAGATCATAATGTTTGTACCCTGTCTAACACCTCGTCATAGGCTTTGACCCCTTTGAAAATTTCATCGCGAGGGAATTCCTCATGTTCATACACTTTCATTCCATAGTGATACATGTGGTTTCCCACTGTTTGATAAGGGTAGTGTTTCCTGTGTTCGAGGTCCACCAACTTGACCTCCTCTAGAGTTTCAACTTCAACCTTGGAATGACCCAAGTTGAGTAGCGAAAACCTCCCAATCTGTAAAGGAAATACTAGCCAAAACTTCTTTTGAGTTGTCTTCAATTCTATCCCAATACCTCTTGTTATTATCTGATGAGCTACCTCCCTTCACACCAGTCTGTCAGGGAGGAATTTCGAAAGTGCATGAGGAGGGATAGAACATCTAAAAACCCTAACATAGGAGAAATGATCCTCAATAAACCAATCGGCGACCGCCTTAAGGTTTCCTTTGATAGACTTTGAAATACGGGGGGGGGGCACAACCATACAACATCTGATGCACCGATATCACCACGAAATGAAAAATTTCGTAAAATGAATCCTTTTCATTTTCTTCCCACAACTTAGAATGATATTCATGAATATGTTCAATGCAGGTTGGGTTCCAACTCAAATTCATCAAAGGGAAAGGAGTCATGAAACACATAGTATCTATAATGTATGCAGACATGTAAAAGGCTACTGGTCAGCCACTGGATCTCGCGGTTTGATACTCTAAAACCTCCTTAGCTAGGTTATTTGATAGAATCTTGTTCCAATTGAAGCTATAGCCTTCGGCTGCTTCATGTAAAAGGGGAACCCATTCTGCAGGGAAATGGGTAGGACTTTTCTTCCTGAAAAGTCTACATAGCATCATATCCACATAGACCATGTACTCATTCAATGAGGTTGTGGCATAAACTCTATAGGTATCAGCCCTGAATTTTGCTAGGTGTCTCCACCAGTCTTTGATTATGCCAGGGTATGTTTGATCTTCCTCTGTGCATTCTTTCCTTTGAAATTCACTTACAAAATCTTTATTATAAATGTACTTATAATTGGGAGACAATTTGTACATTACTTGTATATGCTCTGGTCTGAAAGAGCTGACGACGACCCCTCGGTTGTCCAAAATGCTTCTCATCTACACGTCTGTCCTCTCTAAATCCTAACTGATCATATCGTTGTTTGTCATGAGTTGTGGGTGCGTAGCTACTTTGTGAAGTTCGGAATTTTCTATGTCCCTTAGTTGGTTTTTAGAATCATCGAGAAAAATCTTGATTTCGTAATCCAAGGTTTCAAAAATTTGTCTTCAGGATTTGATGGAATCAATGGCATGCGGTTTAGTATCAGATATGACTTCTCTTTCTGGGCTCTATCTTTCAGTTGTTTCTTCACTTTTCTTAGGTTCCATAATGTTCACGCTAGACTGAAAACTTGTTTGCTGAGGAAAAATATATAATCCTGGATAAATGCAACTGACTTCTGATTGTAAAAAACTAGAATGAAATTCGAACTAAATAACGTTTAGTAGCCTTTATCTTGTCTTACAATGAGCGTACTGACATAGGTGATAAGAAATTAATGTTTTAATGAGGAAGATATGTCTGGAGATATGCCTTCATGTCAAAAATATCTCCATTTGTCCATTATTAATACTGCCGCATATCGGCAATTTCAAACTAGAGTTTCGAAAGTACTGCTTTCAACAAATCCCAAAATGTGAAACACGAAAAGTAGTTTAGTCAACATTAACCCCGTTTTAAACTAACCTAAGTTAGTTTTAGACTTTGTTAAAAATCATAATTTCGCATTTTGGAATTTCGAGGATCCTGTACCCAAGAGGTATGTCATAAGCAAACCTTGAATCGTGAAATCATGATGGGATTAATTTATGTGATAATCACTTGTATTAATGCTTTAATTAATCAAGATTAGTAATTAATTTCTTGTTTTCGAAAAAACGGGGATCAAGCATTCGAGGGTCGACATTTTGAAAGCACTTTGATGCAAGAAAACCTGAATCACAAAATATTAATGAATTGTTGATTGTGTTTAAGAGTTTAATTAATCATGACTAAAGGGTACTTTGTGAATCACCCGTCGAGACTTATACACTCATTTTTTATTTTTTCTTTTTATTACTTTTAATATAAATCCTTTTCGGGATTTCAACACCGGGACTCTAGAGTTGCTAACAAAAAATCATACCTCGTGAAAACCCGAATCCCAAAACCCAAAAAAATCAAAATACTTTTGACTCCTTTTTAGGACTAAGGGCAACTCCATGACTAGGAAATAGCAAAGTTTCAGGTTTAAAGGGTAAAAAATTAAACTTTGTGTCAACATTAGGCTCCATCTAGGAATCTTGTTTCCTTGTGGGATGAGAAGAAAATGTATACCAAGTGCCTTCATTGGGTAAATGGGGTCAATAATTCAACTTTGTGAAACAGACTATGAGAAAAAAAATCAAAACAAGATTTTAGGATCTCTACATTTGACTTTGAAAATTCTTCAAAAATAAAACATCTGATGATCTCAAGTTAGGTTCTCAATAGATTTCCTTTTCTAAAACTGACCTCAGATCTTTGTAAGATAATCAAAACCAAATTAACCATTCTACCAGGTTTCACTTGATTCTGTTTGCATCAAGGTAAAGTAATTTCAATGTGTTAAATTAGGGGATCCTAGAAACCTATAATGTGAATCCAGCTAAAAGAAGAAAAGTTACCAGAGCATCTTGTAATTCATGTATAACAACCTTATCAGATATAAGGATATTTCTTCACTTTCAACAAGCCTGTTTAGTACCCCAGTGAAGTCATCAAACTTTTAATATTGAATTTCCTTTCACCACTTCATTGTTTTCTAGCATTTAAATGCTGAGATGAGGGCAAACAATATAATGAATTTCCTTTCTTCATCTCTTTGGACTAGATGGGGGAAATCAATATTGAATTTCCTTTCACCATATGTTTGTATATACTTTTTAATATGAAGTGGGGGCAATCAATCAGTATGTAATATACTTGGGAAGATATCTGCTTGGATTTTTTAACAATAGGGCTTGTCAACTCACTTAAATAGCTCTGGGCTAATCTTCTCTCTTGCCTTCAAACATCATTGGCTTCAGGGAAATTCTTAAGGGAAACTTCTTGACATATTTTTAAGGAATTTCCTTGAGCAAAACCAATCAATTTATTCCCGTTAGGAAGGCTAATAAGGTTAGTATTAACCTAGACACACTTCTGGTTCAACTAAAGTTAAAGAACTATAGACTCAACCTATTCTCATTTTTGAAGGTTTGTTTGAGAATTTTCAGAACCAAAGTGAGACCTTTCTTTTCTCAAGGCACTTATGATAAAACCTCCAGGGTCAGGCGAGAAACATGCTTTACCATGACTAAGGGGAAGGTAAGGGGCTTCAGAAAAACTACTGCACACATGACCGTTCTTAAATATTTTCTTAGTTAGCTTTTATAACTTTT